>JANIEQ010001454.1:72500-77500 GCA_024708375.1 Oxalis stricta | reverse complement strand
GGGCTATTGGTGGATTCTTTTCATTTTAGAATAGAGTCTGAGATAGAGGATACTTTAATGAGATTTCTTCGAGATAAGGACTTCGTTCGAGTAGTCGCAGAAGTAAGGTCTCAGACTCACAGAAGACAAGTGAAAAGTATCTTCGAGGTTTCGCCGCTTTTCAACAATAAGTTTAAAAATTTCGCAAAAATTCAGCGTGGTTTTTCTCTAAAAACTCGGAAGGTTACGCCAGAAAGAGTTTGGGATTCAATCGTTTGGTCTTTTTTGGAAGTTCCCCGATTGGTTTGAGAACCTGATTGAAGATGACCAGAATTATCCAGTCTTTGAAGTTATTCGTTTGTGTTTCGATTTAGAGGGATTCCACAGTTCAGACAGAGACGTTGTTGAGTATGTGGCTTGACTTACTCCAAGGTGAAAAAAGTATCCATTGAGCAGTCATTTTTCATAGTCACGGGTCCTGCTTTAGCACTGTTTCACATTTTCAACTGTAGAGGGCGGTTTGTGACCTTCCAATTTTCCAGTGAAACCGGGGCGTGAGAGATAGCAATAAGATGCATCCATTTCTAGGCGGATTCAGTGTCTTGTGGATGCTATCTATGAGGTAGTCAGACACGCCCCTTGGGGGCTCTTTTGGGTCTTTTAAAAGGACTAAATAAAAGAAAGGGCACAAACTTAGGAAGGGAAAGCCTGAAGTTTTTCTGAGGTTGGGTTTTGAGATGAGAGTAGGATACACACGTCGAAGAAATCCGTTCTCTAGAGAGAGTGGAGTGATCTCAAAGAGTTCTCTATTTTATTAGAAAAAAGTTTACTTATATATATATATTACATACATAAATTATATAAAAAAAAATATAGTTTTTCGAATAAAATAAAACTCAATTTTGCATTTTCTGCCACTCAACAACAGCAGGTCTCAGCTCCGCACCTAGTTTTATTTTTTCTTTCAGCTAAAGATTGTTATCATCTGGTATGAGAGCCCAGGTTGTGCAGATATGGTAGTTATACAATCTTCTGGATCTATGGTTGCTGATATGATTACTGCATGTTAGCATACGATTGTCAAGCATCGAAAAATTGACTATTACTAAATGTAGATGTTTGGAAGATGCGAATGCAGTTGCTTCTCAAAGAACAGGATTTTGTTTTCATTATTGAGAAAAGAGAAGCCCGCAGATCCGGCGAAAATGGCTTCTTCAATCAAGTGATGTTCTTGTAGCCAAACAACAAAAGAAAGCATATGAACAGCATCTATAGTTGTAAAAAGTAAAAAAAAAGTGCTTCGAAGCTGTGCTAATGATAAGGTACTTGTTTCAGTGGGAGACATTGAGTCTGCATGAGAAATCTGGGAGACTCCACAGAGAATGTATGAGTCAGTGACAATGGTAAACATAAAGTTTCTTCGGCAACGGTTTTTTCCAAGCAAGATGCAAGAGGGGACGAGCGTGTCTCAGCACTTAGACAAGATGGAGAAGATTATCAAAGAATTTGTAGCAGTGAGAGTCAAAATGACTGATCGTGATCAGTGACCGGGAAGTCTGCTGAAGTCGTTTGAGTCTTTGACAACCACTCTCTCCCGTGAAACTCCTCCTTTAACTATGATTGATCTGACTAGGCAGAAGCTAAAAGAGATTTGAACAGCAGTCTGAAAAGACTAATGCTGCGAAAAAGAATATGTTTCAAAAGAAGAATAAGCAAAAAGTGAGTGCAGAAGGACCTGAAAAACATAGAGTGTTGGTCCTGCAAGAAGAAAGGTCACTTGAGTCTTGAATGCCCATAAAAGAAGGGCAAAGGGAAAAAAAGAAGGCAGCTTTTAAGAGAGAGTCTTTTACGATTACAGTGACAAGTGGAGAACAGATCAATCAGCTTTTAGCGGCTAAAAGAAATAAATATCTTTCTTCTTGTGCTTGTGCTGGCACCTTGGATGAAATCCTTGTTCTTTCTTTGTTTGGGACGGAGGATTAAAATAAGAGCTGCGCCTCACCCCTATTTGAATGCCTTATACCATAACATAAAAGGAACTGGAACTTCTTAAGAAACCTCTGCTCCGGTATTGGCCGCGCCGAGAAAAGCCTTGAATCCTCTATAGCGATCTCGCCGCCTGCGAACATTCTCTGGAAGCGAAGCACTTTTAGCACAAGAGAATGAACAGGGAAAGGAGAATGCATTATACTACTTAAGCCGGCGATTCGTAGAGGCGGAATAAAACTATTCGCCAATTGAAAAAGTGTTTTGTGCCTAGCTTTGGTCTTTGCTGCAAAAAGCTACGCTACTCTTTCTTAGCAATCAGATCAAGTTAATCTCAAGAGCAGACCCTCTCAAGTTTTTAATGAAAAGACCAATGTTATCAGGTCGATTGACCAAATGGTCTCTGTTATTCTCTTAATTGGAGAAAATATCTATTCAAGAAATCTGTGAAGGGAAGGGCTTATATAAAATAAATAAAAATTAAAAACAAGTTACATGCTCGTGACCCACAACAACTAATAGGGCCAACATTTTATTTTAGAACTACTCTTTTTTTTTTAATTGTTGCAACTACATACTTTCCTGGAATAAGAAAGCCTGAAGGTGACTTAACTACTTTTTGTTAATTTCTTCTAGTCTCCCAGGCGACCGAGTGCTCCATGAACAATGAGCGCTTGCTGCTCCGCCCGCAGCGCTTGCTGCCTCTCCTCCAAACCCTCTATGCGCTCTCTGGTAGCGCGAATGCGCGCTTCTTTTCTTGCCGGATCCATTCTTCTAACACTTCTCAAAAAGTTGTTTAGTTCTATACGTTTCTCTTTCATTTTCTTTTGGACCCGCCCTCTTTCGGCAGGAATTGCAGAAAGCCTGTTTGTAATAGCCATAGCCATACGTGCTATTACTAAATTTGTTTGATTTTCATTTGATGAAGACACTTATCAAGCCTCCATTTATAGAGTGGTAGAGGAATGTCGCCATGCGTCAAGAATTGGATGGCAGGCCAAATTCTTACTAGTTCTCCGCACAACTTTTTTGCAGTTGAAGACTATCATGCCTGTTTAATGAAAACTGGCTGGCTCTGACTACCTTGCAGAGCAAACAAAAGATCCCAAAACCACACTGCCTGTATGAACAAACAAACTTTGCACAACCAGCTTACGTAGAAATGATTCCATATTATATGCCAATAGACTCGTGACATCCATGTACTGAGTCGTCAAATGAGCCACGTTAAGAAAGCCCAAGCTTATACGCATTGGCCCACAGGGTGCCCCAATAGGGCCCGAATGAAAGACCCAAGCCTACATGACATGAACCATCAAAGTCCTACAAATGAAGACTTGCCCCTATCAAGCCTGCTTTCCTCGATAAAAGCCCACAGAAGGGCCAAAGCACAACAAGCCTGCTCATCATCAAAGCAAGTCCAAGCCCATGCAAAAAAAAATTACCTCATTGTCATGGGAGCCCTTTCCTTACTCCTTCTCATTACTGAGGCCATACCAATGTGTGCTCTCTCTCTTCTGTGCTAAAACTTAGCAAGCTATGTTTTGAAGGAATCTCGAAAAACCTAAAAGATCCAATTGTAGCTTGATAGGCTCAAAGAGATGAAGCCATTCAGTCAGCTCTGAATCTGAACTCAATGATTGCAATTCAAGAAGCTTTGTCTCAGTACAGTAGTATTTTACTTTGGGAAAGAGAATCGATCTCGCTTACTGGATGTCATAAGGATTTCGCTGTGGTTCTCATTGATTGATTCGATCCCGAGAGAAAGGGAGTTCCGTTTGCTTAGAGGGAGAAAGCCCCGAGCTAAAGCCCTTACTGTTAGCAGATTCAAGACAGAACTACTTGTACCAGAACCACAGGCACAGGAATGAGAGCTCCAGCATAACCGACCGGGAGGAAGACTCTATAACCTACGGAAGCACAAGAGGGGATGCTAAGCAGTCTACTTTTGTACTAGAGTACGAGGATAGAAATATTATCAGTAGGGATCTATTCTTTACTGCAGTAAGGTAGTTCTTTTCTAAAAAAGACAATAGACATAAGTGCCTTCTCCTTCCTTTCTTTCTTTGCCGGGTCAAGTAGATTGGTTGGGTTCTTTGCTTCTTTCAGTGGGAGGACTTTCATCAGCAGCAGCAGAGAGAAGTCTCTGTGCACCTATTCGCCTTAGGGTTTTAGCTAGTTACATGCCCTCGAATTCCAATTCCCATTCAATGAAGGTTTGACGAAGCAGGCTTGATTAAGTTCGCAGGATTACCAAACATTCTGGGGGTTGCTGGAGAAGCTGGATTGCGAGATTAGCTTGCTTGAGTTGCGCATTTGCTTTCCATCATCAGGAATAGCGAGACCGCAGGCCTTGCCTAAAACTGTGAAAGCTTAGGGCCCGGTAGTTCTTACCTATATAGGACCATTTTGATGTCAAGCCCAGGACTCGGAGACTAAAGACGCACTAAGCGAATTATCCATCGACAAGGATCCGCCAACTTCGAAAACAATCGCTTTTACTCTTATGGTCATGTCTACGCCTCGGGTCAACATCCCACGAGACAAACCTTCGAGAAAGATTTTTCTTTTTTCGCTAATAATTTTTTAGAAACCTTCTTGCAATCGTATGACCGATGTGCCTAGCTGAAAGACAGCTACGGGACGGGAAAGGTATAGGTCCGGGGGAAAGTCAGATACCAAACCCATGGCTTTCAACTATGAAAGGAGAGGGGAAAGAGTCCCTTGCTCATCGGTAAAGAAAGCGATGGGTGGTCCGGAAAGACAGTAATCTTAGCCCGGCCATACTGCCGAGAATCGTCTGCTAAGTTTGCTGGAAACAAAAAGGCATTTGCCTGCCTCCCACAGCTTATTCGAGAACAGCTTCTTATTTAATTTGTCCTGAAAGAAATACGAAAAAGCAAATGAAAGGGGGTTCCTGTCCTTTCTCTTTCTGTCCGTGGGTATCTTACCCATGCGTTTGTCCTGAAAACTGTTCCTTCTGGGCAGATTCTGATGCAATTCCAACAAGACCCCTTATTGCATCAACGGCAGGT
>JANIEQ010001454.1:27500-62500 GCA_024708375.1 Oxalis stricta | reverse complement strand
AGGCACCTACGGCAGGATCCGTCATCTTGGCAGGAATTCCTTTAAAATTGGGAACCTACGGGTTTTTAAGATTTTCAATACCCATGTTTCCCGAAGCGACACTTTGTTCCACTCCTTTCATTTATACTCCAAGCGCGATTGCTATAATATATACTTCCTTGACCACTTTAAGACAGATCGATCTTAAGAAGATCATTGCTTACTCCTCAGTAGCCCATATGAATCTGGTGACTATTGGTATGTTTAGTCGGGCGGCGGCCGTTAGGTCACCTATTTTGAGTTATGGACACACAAGGCTAAAACATGTGTGCCGGGCGTGCGACCCATCAACCTACTAGCAATGGGGGAGAAAACATAGCATGTCGCAACAAAAGCTTGATTCGAGGCGTCAGCAAAACACTGCCGTCTGTTCCAAAAACAAAAGCCCCTTAGCGCCCCAGGACGGGGGTGGAGGACGGCCCAACGCGCAGGCAACAGCAAGCAGCGCCGGCTTCACGAAGTCAGAATCGAATCTTTCTGTTGGCTTTCCCAATTCATTCGTGAATAATAAAATAAAAAAGGGCTAGAAGCGAGCTGCTTCGCCCGCTTGCTTCTTATTATGGCGGCTATGTTGGCATGGCGAAAATGAACGAAAAGCGGTATGAACGTGCTATTTTCAAATCGATTGATAGATAGCCTGATCTGTTCTGATAGATCGAAAGAGTAGGAATGAATAGAGAGGGAATCTATAAAGAATAAGGGGAAAGAAATCCATCTCCTATTTCTATCTATTGATGAGACAACTCTCTATTCTTGATCCATCAGAAAGAAATCTATATCTATCTGATGGAGTCTACATCGTACGTAGAGCGCCCAAGTTTTAGGTCAGCTGAGTTCTTTTATCCATCGGTCCAATGCACAGGGCTCATCTCATGTAGGGAAAAGCCTAAATGTAGTTGTGTTGTTGTTGTTCGCCGCCTCGACGCATTCCCTTCTCTCCCCGGCATCGTCCCACACAGAAAGAAAGAGCGCAGAGCCCCGGCCCGACCTGTAGGTCCGCTAACGTAAAGCGAGGAGTTGAGCCTGAACTGGCGAACCGAAGTCACTTTCGGAACCATACTTCCTACAGCTCCAGTCCAGCGGGAACGCGCAGCGTAAACGAACGTGAGCTGCTATACCGAATCCCCCGCTGGCCATCAGGGACCGAGTGGTAAGGCCATGATCTGCAGGGGAACGGATCACTCATTCTTCCATTGGGGACAGGTGCACGAACGACAACTCCAAACGTCACACATCTGCCGCCTACCTACCGTTTAGGTGGCACCAGCGAGATCCAGCTAAGGTAAGAAACTTCGTGTCGCGGCTGCTCCACTCCGCCGCGGTCTTTTGAACTGAACTTCGTTGCCTTCCCGCGCGCGAAGCGAATGGGCGCTGTGCTGTGGGTCAGTTTCGGGGCGGGGGGCGAAGAGAGACCAGAAGAACGATTAATTTGGATCGACGAGCCCCAAAACAAAGAATCAATTGGAATGTCTGTCTATCCATGAACATTTATTCTAGATGTATATCTAGGGAATCTATCTCTCTATACATAGAAATGTGTTTTATGGCATGATCGCCTAGCGGTAGCCGCATATCAGCTGCGCTCAATATGCGGGATTTCTGTTGGATCAGATCTTTCGCTTTGACGGAAGCTTTTGGACCTAGCAAAAAGGACTTTAAGCCGTCGCGCAAGCAAGCAGAGAAGCTAGCAAAGTAGAAGCTTTGCCAAAAGCAAGACGAGGAAGCGTTAGCTTATAAGCGGCTCCGTCCGCCTACCAATCAAAGAGGCTGAGAGTAAGCGTAAGCTCTAATAGCTTTCTCCCCTTCATTCGCTTCGCGGGAGCCGCACAGCACATAGCTGGAAGTCAGAGGGCCCATACTACCTGCCTAACCCTTCGCTCCGAGGGACCGTAGATCGGAAAGCGCCTTCTAAACCACCCCATTCATCCAAAAGAGAGGGAAAGGGGCCTATGTATTTGCAAAAACCCCTGCAGATTTAACCCTATCTACACCCGGAGCCAATCCCATATCGGTCCTGCCACCACGCCGCAGAACGAGAGCTCGTGTGAAACCTTTTTTTCTGGCGTAACAGCGGTGGAACGTAACAAAAGATTACGGTCGCGTAAGGAGGTACGGTAAACTCGGCCAATGACACCCGAAGGGCCCGGCACGCACAATTCTATCCTATCTGAGTCCGAGTTTACCCTTTTCACTTTGGACAGCCGTCCGTAGCATCATAAGGAGGACCCCCTTTTCGAGGTAAAGTACGGTACATAGGAGGTTGGTCTTTCTCAACGTGGCCTATAGCACAAAAACCTTTCGATACAAGATAAGGCCGTTCACATGAAAGAAGAGAATCAATCCTTTCTTATCTTCTTTCTCGAGGAGAAAAGAGAAAGAGGGTCTTATGGAGGGAGGGGGAGCATTCGAGCGCATTTCTCAAAATCCTCCACTGCATCTAGGATCACAAGTGGAACGCTAAGCAGGGGTGGGAGGGCAGCGAGCTCCGGCGAAGCGAGCCGCGCGCGCATCCGTTTTTCCGCTGGCTTCAAAGTGCTAGTTGTAGCGCGCTAGCGCCCCTATAGAGTAAGGCTCTTCTGTGGAGTCGCACTCCACGAGCCTTGTGTTCCCTCCAACGACTAGCTTCCGTTTCTTGTTCCGGTCCGACAACGAGGACGCTGCCCTGCCCTTCTCCTGCCGTGGAAGGACTTCGGCCTGTGGTGTGGTCCAACCCATGGGCTTAAGCCCTCATCCCCCCCCCACTTATCAGTGCTCCCTGCTGCTTCGCTGGGCTGTTTACCCGTCCCCGGCGTGGACGCGGGCTTCTATAAGAGAATGAGAAGCTCTCAACACAAGAAAACGCGAACCGTGCGGAGCCCGCCCGAGTTCGTTTTCTGCCGCCACTGGCCTTAGCCGGGGAAATACAGCCCGGCCCCCTCTCGGGAAAGGGGGGTCTACGATGTGATGCTCAAGTATGACCTTTCCGGGGAGATACATGCTAACTATGGGTAGAAAGCAGGAACCATTATGTAAATCTTCGGGGGGTTACAGATCTCTTAGACTACCATCGATCGACAGAGTGGAACGACCAGAAAAAGAAGTGAAGTTAGAAAGCCGTATGATAGGTGGTAACTATCTTGTACGGTTCGGGGGGTAATCGGCGTATTCTTATCAGTGGGGGGAATCTTTGGCTCTATCGAACATACAGGGAATTGGAGGTAGCATTCTATCGATGTTAAGTCATGGACTGGTTCCTTCAGCCCTTTTTCTATGTGTTGGTGTTCTATATGACCGACATAAGACTCGACTTGTTAGATATTACGGAGGTTTAGTGAGCACCATGCCGAATCTCTCTACCATTTCCTTCTCTTCTACTTTGGCCAATATGAGTTCACCTGGTACTAGCAGCTTTATCGGGGAATTTCCCATCTCAGTAGGAGCTTTCCAAAGAAATAGCTTAGTAGCCACATTAGCAGCGCTTGGGATGATTTTAGGCGCGGCGTATTCCCTTTGGCTATATAATCGTGTGGTTTCTGGAAATTTAAAACCCGATTTCCTCCATAAATTCTCCGATTCAAATGGCAGAGAAGTTTCCATATTTATACCTTTTCTTGTTGGAGGGGCGACCGTCCGTTGAACTACCAAAGAAAAAAAAAGGGTAAACCAATGTGATCATGACATTGTAGGTGCTTGCGATGGGACGGATGCGACTTCCCTCAGTTGGTTTGGGTGGCATAGCCCGTAGCAGAAGTCCCCCCTTTTTTTGATCTATTTTTTTAGTCTTTAGGGAGCCAGAGCTTTACTTTACTAATAAAATAAGGCTCGCGCAGGGGCGCTCACGTTTTTTTGCTGAGCCGTATCTTGCTGGGTGGGACCGAGAGAAAGAAAGGACGGAAGGCAACCATGCATGGTACTTCTCGACCATGTCTCCGAAGGACAGTTGAACGAGCGACTCATGAATGCTGCCGGGTCGGACGAGCCAATAACTCGAACGCGTTCGGTCTGTTTTTTGAACAAGAATCACAGCGTTTCCTTACCTTCACCATGATACGGACTCCAAGTTCTTATGGCAGAGCACGAGGAGATTTATCATCAATATGATGATGAGAATGGAAATCAGAAGCACGACCGGGGTCTTCGTGGTCCAAGATAATCAAACCATCAATAACAGTAACGTAAGCATGAGACTTTTTGGTAGTACCGGTGAACCAGATGGCCGCGGCGATGGAATCTGGGACGGAGGACTCGTAGTATCTTTCTAGATTTGGCAAAAGCGAAAGACCCCCTAACGTAATTCGAATGGAGGCTGACCGCTGAGCCCACTCTGGCCTCGCAGGGCGAACCCCTGTGGTTGCGAGCTAGAGCTGCCATAGCTTATGGCTAGAGCAATAGGAGGGGCCCCGGCAGAGAGAACAGTAAGGATAAGGAGCGCTCCGCCCGTCAAGCGGGCGGCAAGAGCAGCGGGCAAGTGCTTGGTAGGCCAACAGCCCAGTGAACCAGGCGGGGCACTCGACGAAAGGGGGCACACTGAGCAAGTACGAGAAATTGGCCCCGCTCCGCTTTATTAAAAGCAAGGACCACTACGGGGGGTCAAACCAAGGACCTATGGAAGTAGGGGCTCGTCCCCGGTCAATATTGGATCAAACAATAGAGGGCCGTAGCACTGACCTATTTTTTTTTCAATACAATAGGGGAAAAGATTGTACAGTTCCCTACCGAGATAACAGAAACTCTCAACGGATCCTCCGCGCGCTGGGCATACCTCTTCCGTGCGTCTTTCTCGTGACGGGAACAGAACAGGGAAAGACCCGGCCGACCCGCCCAGGGCTCGAGGGCAAGCTTTATTTAAGAGAGAATGGGGAGTGAATCGAAAGGCTTCCGTTTTCGTTCTTGGTTTGGGGGCTTTCTCGGGTTCCTCTCGATCTTATTCGTAGTTGGGAAGTGGGAAGGAGTCTAAATCAATGGACATTAATGAACCATCATTGATGGACGTTGCACATGACACGATCAATTCGACTCAAGGTCCGGCGCTAATAGAGGTCTCAACGAGCCTAGTAGCGAAGGAAAAGGGTAGGGTTCGTAGTAAGAGTGGGCGGGTCTCATGAGATCTATGCTGACCGTCGGAATCAAATGAAGGTCGAAGGACCATTCGATTCATTAAGGGGCATAGCGGCACCCTCGCCTGCCGCCATTGTCGAACCTAGCAGCGCAGCAGACGGGCCCGAATTTCATTCAGACCAGACTCTTCTTTGTTTGAGCTGCTCCCACGAACGGAGATCTTTCCATTGATAGAGAAGAGGGCTCCCCCTTGAACAGACTCTTAAAGGTTACTACCCGCCTCTACGGAAGAGGTTTACTTTGTACCGCCCGGAGGTCATATAGATCGGAACCGGAGCGATAAGAACGAAAGGGTTGGTGTGGCCACAGCTACAACTACTGGCGCTTCAAAAAAAAGCTTAGATTCTAAGGGCGCTACTGAAAGCCTTTGGTATTTCGGTAGGGCTAAAGCCCTTAAACCAAAAAAGGCTCGTTGAGACCTTCCCCTATTTCTGCATTTCATTCTCTATTCGGCCCGCCTAAAACAAAAGGATAAAAAAAGGGGGGCCTATTGATTCGAAGTCACTACGAAAGAAAGGGTCGGTCAATAGCATAGCTTTTTCTTTCCCTTTCGAAGGTCTCAACGAGGCTTGGGTTTGGATTCACCCTAGGTCTCAACGAGCCTAATCCGGTAGGGCGGACGGCTTTGCCCCAGCTTGGCGAATCGCATCCCCGGGCAACGACATTGTTTGTGGTGCGTCCCTTACCGTTCTCGCTCAGTGTTTTCAACGGCTGGGGAGGCAGTCGTAGAAGCGAAGCCTATCGCCACGCCGACCATAAAATACGAGATTTGGCCCCTTCTCAAAGATTTGATGGAATGGCCCAGCCCACCCAAGAGCGCTTATGTCATATGGGAACTCATGGCTGGAAACAATCCTTATGTTTTTTTGATATCCGGTAGGAATAATAAGAAGCAAAGTCCAGGTTGGTTGGTGAGCCTAGTGATAGGAGACTATCTAGCTTGGTTCGGAGAGCACTTGTTGGGTTAAAGATTTTTTTTTCTAAATGTTACGGCCTAAATGCTGAACTATTGACCCTACTTGTTCGGATGGGTGTTCACCCCAAAGTGTTCCCGGACTGCATGCATACATCCGTAAGTAACCTAGTGCAACATGGAAAATTTCATTGAGAGGAATCAGCAAAGAAAAGAAAAAGGGGTCAACATCTTAATGTGTATTTGAGAGATTGCCCTCGGGCTGAGGAGTGTCCACATGAGTTCGTTGAGGTGTCTACACAGGAATAAAAACCTATTTTCTATTCTGTCGAGAGTTCGGATTGCTCCGTACGAATTTACAATGGAAAAACTCCTGTTCGTTGTAAGATCACTGAAGGAAAGGTTGGTCAACAAGGAGAGTTTTTTTTACACGAAAACGAAGACTTTCGAGAACAAAGATTGAACCGGGAAGAAAAAGGGAAAAAGTAGTAAAGTCTAAGCGCATATGGCACGAAAAGGAAATCCGATTTCGAACAATCCAGGGTACGAGCGTATGTGCGATGTATTTTTTAGCCGGCTTCAGTCTCAGAAAACAATCTATATCTTTATATGTTTTGCACTCCTTCGACCTCTCATAAGATTCATTATTAGTGTTGTTTATCTCAAATTTATATATATATTTTTTTTCATGACTCTAATGGGTTGGATTTTGTACCTTTTTTACAAACCCTTCTTTTCCATTTTGACTCCATAGAGGGATCCAGCTCAGGATGGATTTCTTTTGACGAAAGAGTTCTTTTGGAGGAGCAAGAACCCCAAACCGAAGCTGAGATCTTGTCAAACTTCCGCGCGCAAAATGCCCAAGCGGAAACAACCTTGTTCAGAAGATACAAGACCTTGAAAGGCTATTGGTGTATGGCCTTCCACCGCAACTCAACGAAAGATAATATGAAGGCTTAGTAAGAAGTTCTTTGCTCTCAGCATCGAACATCGAGGAATATAAAATCCTTTTCTCCTTGGAGATCTTTGATCTCAATATGATGGAACTCAAAGCAATGTTACAAAATAAACTTTGTCTACTTTTTATTGAACAACCGGATGAACGCTTGACTCAAATTATTTCTGAATCGTATTTTGAGGAAAAAGATATCCGAGTACAAACCTACGAATTCATAGAAACCCAGTTAGACGATGTCTCTAATACAAGAACGGAGATTCAAAAAATCATCTTTGAGAGCCGACTCCGCTGCTTTATTCAAGATATCGACCAAAACGGTCATCGCTCCGCCTTTTTTATTTCTTTTTTGAAACATTTCCGTGGCGATCTATGAAAGAAAAGGAAAAGAGAGTTTGTTTTTGTTTTATGTTTCTAAGAGCGGTCTGATCAAATAAGGGATCAGATCGCTCCTGGTGTTCGAACTAGTCATTAATGGTTGGCTTCATTGGTACCCTTTCGGTATGCGTTGCGAACATTTTCATTTTAAGCGTCTCACCTTATCTAGAGAAGCGAAACTCGAACGGATAGAGCAGATGGTCCAACTACATAACTTTTTCTTTTTCATTACTTCCATGGTCGTGCCTCGTGGCACGGCAGCACCCGTACTATTTAAATGGTTTGTCAGTAGAGATGTTCCCACAGGTGCCCCTTCTTCCAATGGTACTCTAATTCCTATTCCTATCTCTTCATTCCCTCTTTTGGTCTATCTACATTCCAGGAAATTCATACGCTCCATGGACGGAGCAAAAAGTGGAGTCTTGGTCAGAGCAAGCCGCCCTATTCTATTACCAAACATAATTGGGAGAAGCTCACCCGAAACTAGAGCTAGAAAGGCCTTATTTTGTTTCGTTCCCGTTCTTCATTTCCTTCTTCTCGAATCCAAGGGGGACTTCTCATATTTTGAATCTTTCTGCGGTGTGCTCCGTTTACTATTCTTTTGTACTTTCTTCTCTTTACCACGCGATAGGTCAGCGAAGCGTGAGCGGGCGCGGAGAAGGAACCGCCAAACACTTCGGCCTAACGGGAATGAGAAACGACGAAATGACAAGATGAGGTGTTCCGGGCACCCCCATTTCGAAAGAAGGATCGAAGGTTTTTGGCCTGTAGCTTTCCCCGTCTCCCCTTCGTCGGGTGGTGCTTGTGTGGAGGGTGTGCCACCAGAAATGGGGCTTGAAGCTCTCGCCTTACCAACGAGCCGACAGCTGATGGCTGTTGGTCACGACTACTACCAAAAAGCTCCAATGAAGATGAATATTTCACATGGAGGAGTGTGCATCTGTATGTTGGGTGTTCTTCTGTCGTGCGACCCGGCGGCTTATGTGCGACCTGTGGCCCACGCCTCCTATTTGTTCAGGGCGGGCGGCGTGAACTCTGATTCGATCCGGGTATTCAATCCCGCCGCTGAGATGCTCAGTTGACTCCTTAACCTTGATAGGAAGATGGCTTATTCAATAATTCGTGCATAAGGGTAAGGCACTTTGGATGAACTAATGCGAATGGGTGTAAGCTTCGCTGCTCGGAAACACCCAGTGCTGACCACACTGAGAGACAGGAAAGCGCAGGTAACGCCAGTTGGCGAAGTGGCGTTAAGCATCCCTAGCGGTACGAAACGAGAGGTCGTGATGATATCATCTACGTCCGTACCGCTCCTCGTGGAGTAGATCCCGCATCCAACCAAGTCTTTGACCAGGGAACGGGAGAATTCCCACTACCGCTGGCAGGCCAGCCGGGCCGTGAGCGCGGTGGGAACGGGCTTCCCAAAAAGCCAGCCCCGGGCCGGGATCAGCATAGAATGAAGGGGACGGCCCTAATGTTGTGTTGGCTTTGCCAACTTCTTGGGTTGCGGGCGTAGAAAGAGCGGACGTGGGGACTCGGGTCAGGGCGCAGCGTAACTAAAAGAGCTATTCCATTTAGGGCGAGACAGAATGGGCGGGCACGAGCGGTCTGGTGTCCGAGCCGATTGGTCAGACGACGACTACTTCACTTATTAGATTAGTATTTTCCGCCTATCCCGGAATGAAATGGGATGGAATAGAAAGAACGCGAAGCGCTAGCGCTATAAGATTGGTTTTTTTGAGGGCTTGTGAAGAAGCAAGCTTATACCCGCCCCGACCGGCAGCTGCTGGGTCTCCCCATCTCTCCTAAACTTCCCCCGGTCTTCGGCCCGAGCTGTATGAGGCAGAAACTCGTCTCATGTACGGTTCGGAGGCCGAGCCCCACCCCAGCAGTAATGGTGCGGCTTAGGTCAACTAACACAAAGAAGATACAGTTTACTCAACGATTGCCTTTGGGTTCCGAACTCCATATGGGGAAGGAGCGTTGTTGTTTTCGAGGTCTCGATCATTTACATGGACCCACTTCTCATTCCATTTGTGGAAATTTGATGATCTATAAACCGTCCCTAACGAACGATCGGCTCATGTTTGAGCATGATGAATCACTTCGTGCCGACCTCTTGCTAATAAACTTTCCGGCCTCATATGAGAATGGAAAACTGGAGCATTTTATGCATCGGTGGATGAAGAATCGCGAACATAATAATTTCTGGTTGACTATGTTCCCAGAAAAAAGATACTTTCGAGAAACGACGAGCACGACTGAAGTGGCTATACATACAAATCTATTTACGGATCTATATGCTTCGATTGGAACTGGAAGTTCCAGAACAGGCGGCTGGTATACCACCATAATGAAACTGCCTTTTATTTTTTTGATTCGGATAGGATTTATGTTGGCTTCGTCGGGGGGCTCGCGTAGTTTGTTACGTCAGCTCCAAAAGGATAAGTTGCGTTGGCATCGAGAAAGTTCCGTGGAGTTTATAATTGCATAAAAGGAGTCAAAGTAGTGGCTGCGGCGCGTCTATAGGCACTTCTTCGACGGTCCCCCGTCCGCCCGGCCTGCCGGCCCGCTCTGAAGAATTCCTGGGCCGGCAAGCGGGCGAGACAGAATGGGCGGGCACTACTAACCAAGCCAAGCCTAGTTCTCGCCGATAGGCGCTGGTAGCTTGCTTCCAAGCCTTGCCTTATATAATAGTTGTGGCCATGGCCCGAAGGAGCCTTAAGCACTTGTACAATGCTCAAGTCAAGGCTCCATCCTACTCGTTGCCCAGAGCCTTTACTTTCTATTAGATTAGTAAAACGTGCCAATTATATTGAGGGAAGGGAAAAAGGGTTTCCTCGCCCGATGGTAGAGGTCGATCCCCTATCACCATCGGTGCCTCCTTGTGGTCCTTCTCTTTAGCTTTTCCTCGGCTTTTAGAGCTAGTTGATAGGCCACTTTCCACATCCGATGCATCGAGATTTAATCTTGGATTTAGAACCTCAAGCCCTATCAAGCAAGGGATTCTTCGTCGGATTCGTTCAAGCCATTGCGAATAAATAAACAATTGGTAGAACTCCGCAGGAGTAGGGGCTTTCTTGTACGCTTCTCTCCCCCTATCTATCCTTTATTAAAGCGAAGTGAAACCTTTGGAACAAGCTTTTGGTCTAATCGGAGGGTAGAAATTTCTCCCGCAACCTCGATCGCATCTTGTCCCGATTATCGCGTGAGCTGAGGGGGGAATTCGGCAGAAGATCGGTCTGCAAGAAAGGCTTACTTATCCACGGGTTCATTTGCTTAAGACGGCTGTGCAGGGAAATCGGGTGCAGTAAGTTAAGTATCGCCTCTAAATAAAGTTTTTTAGCTCTTCTCTTCCTTTTCCCGATTGGTTCTGTGTCAGTCAGGTGAGTGGCGGAACTTTTTCCTGTCAGGCAGAGCTTTGCCAAGGCATATTTTCCTACGTGTGATCGGGCCGGAGTGAAACAGGGGATCAAAGCGTCGAGGCGCGAAGTCTTTAGGATCGGATGCAATTCTGAAGCTGGTACATGCTTGGTCCATTTTCTGGCGGACCTGGCATCCCTTAGCATATTTTATGAAATCGGACAAGATGGTTGGCCAGTAATGGCCTGGCCATGCCTTCTGATCAGACAACGCATTTTATGCCCTGCTTGATATGATCCACATAGTCTATTCCATCATGGACTTGAAACAACCTTTTTTATTTTCGGCTTCTTGCTTACTCACACACCAGAGGAGCAGTCCGTCCTTTCCACGCCGATACAATATTCTGTCAATAAAAGCATAATTCAAAGCTTGTTGTTTTACTGACCTGGGAGTTTCTTTAGAAGGATCGGACAAGTACCTGACGAGAGGCTGTTGTCAATCATCCTGCCCGATATCTTCTGACTCCATTATGTTACTTTTCTGGAATACTGTTGGAATCGTCCTTTTTTCGTTTGTTCAGTTGTCCGATTAGGAAATCATCTCAAACGTCGAAGCCAGCTGGGCCAATAGGGGACTTAGCCGGAATAGAAGACTCGTAGGAAGGAATCTCCATTAGATAGGTGAATGAGCAGACACACAGCCTTTTCACTCCGTAAGAACGAAAAATCATTCCCTTGATCCGGGAAAGCTCTGAACCAGCAAGCAAAAAGAAGTGAACCGGACTCATGCGATAGGGCACCTAGACCTCAAAACAAGAGGAGAAAGAACTGAAGGGCTACGGGATGTAGTACTTTCCCTACGGATGTAGGGATAGACGGACAAAGAAGTAAAGTCCCGGGCGGCTTTCTTTATTACACACATTCCCTGAGGGTTGTTGTAGTACTTATTTCCTATGGAGCGCGGGGTACTCAACTAAGATGAATAAGGTTTCATACCGGAAAATCCTCATAGCATAGTAAGTATAACTACCTCTCCCGTAGTAAGGCAACGGGTTTTGGTCCCGCTATTCGTCGGTTCGAATCCTTCTGTCCCAGAGCAACCTTTATATATATATATATATAGAAAGTATCATCCCTTGCGTATTAATAAATAAATTAAAGTCGATTTTTATTCTTATTCTATTTCTAGTTACCGCTCTGTGGGAACAGACTTTTTGCGATTCGTAGCATCTGAGATGAGAAGGTAGACCTTGGTCCTCTTATTCAAAAGGAATGGAGAGACATATTAAACCGGGCTTTTTCACTCCTCAATCATTGTAGTGGGAATACCCGCTATGAGTAGTCAGGACTTTTCGAGTATTTACTCTATGGGATGTCGGGTCGTCGCCGGGTCTTTCGAGATGCGAAGAATAGCGGAGATAAAAGGTCGTCCCTTTACTCTATTCCTGACGGTAGGACGGATACTGAACTAGTGGGAGGCCTTACGAGGGCTAATCTACTACTTTACTCACGAGTTGCTCAATGAATCTGTTGATTCGGAATCACGGGATCGGTAGATGTCACAGAACTTGATTAGTTAGAAAATGATTATGCTATCGTTCCTGCTGGCTATCGAGAATAAAAAAAAAGAAAAAGAGAAGTGCCGGTCAGCTAGTTATGTAACATTGGTATGATAGATTTGGGATCACTTCATACTTGGAAATTCTCTCCCCGGATCGCCCTAGTTCCAGACTTTCAAATTCTGAAGAATTCGTTAGAGCATTCCATGCTGCACTGGAGGAATATGACCTTAGTGCACAGAAAGATCGTCAATAAGCTGTGGTCTTGTAGAGATTGTCGTAGATAAATGGTAAGAAGGAAGTGGCAGCAGTGCAAGAATACGCTAATAAGCTGTTTGTTTGCAAGTATTCGTAGCCCGAGCGGTTCGAAGGGGAAGAAAGCCAATAACTCTGGAATTAAAGGCCAAGGAGATGGGAAGAAGGACTGCGCCCCAGGTAAGGGGGGTGAGTCTAGAACAAAAAATTCAATAGAGGCATCGCGAGATGAGACTTCAAGCTATAGAAGAAATGAAACTTAAGAAGGAGTATACATGGTCGCTGCATCCTTCCTCTTGAAAGAGTTGGATTTGGTTACTTGTTGGACTAAGCTGGGGTAGGTGCATGAAAGGTGAGAGACAGGAAAGAAAGGAAGCAGGCCGGCTTGCGAGCGATGAAAAAACCTGCCCTCCTATGAATGTAAAATTTCACCATGCCTTAATTGAATAGCGGATGAAAACGAGACTCAGTGGCCTTCGAGGGCTAGCTCCTTAACATCCGAAGTAGAATGACGTAAAGGATGGGTAAAGGGAGATTGGCTACCCCACCACAACCTATGTAGGCGCGTCCGATTGATGGGACGTCTTTCCTCTTAGTTACCTTCTTCAAGGTCACCGAGAAAGACATTGCTTTTGAATCAACGAAGCACTCTGTCGGCGGAGAAGTTGAATTTCATAAGAGAAGCAAGGTCCACAGAAGGAAGGTAGTGCTCGACCGGAAGGGACAGGATGGGAAGTAGTATGCCCGGTTCACCGGCTTCTTGCTGTGGAAGTATCCCCTGTTAGAAAGTGTTTTTTTTTCACTTACTTATAGTGAAATTCTCGCCAATTATAAGCGAAGGATACCCACTTCTCCATACATTGCACCCTCTTTTCCATTATTTAAAATAACCTTTGTGTATTGCACTATGAGTAGTTCACTACCCCTCTTCTTATGGTCTATCCTCAGCTAAAAATCTTATCCCTTTGACTGTGAACCTTCATAAATAGAAGGAAAGAGAAATCTCTTATTAGGTTCCGACCTCGAGATCGAGAAGGATGGAAGCTAAACCGGGTAGGTAAGCGGAGTTTGTATAAACCGCGCACAAAATTATATGTTGGAGAATGCATGAGCTGACCACCTTATGAGCCTGCTTCTAATCGTGCATGAAAAAGCTTAGGCTATCTGACCTATGAATGATGCCAAGTGAATCTATCCTTTAATCTTCCCTAAGAAGAATAAAAGAGTAAACTAACATCCAGCTGGAAAATCACAGTCTCTCTATGTTCTAACAAATGGCTTATTAAATCTGACTAGAGCAAGGCGGATCTACATCTGACCGAGAAAGAAATCCGTTCTCGGCTAGAGCGGATCATAACATCCCGATTGCGATCATCAAAGACAAGAGAAATGTCATGCATCACTTAGTTCCTATGACTTATGTACCAATTGTCAAACAATCGTCACCACTTCTGAACAAACAAGAAGGGAAGCGGAGGAGAATAAACTTTTTTTTTGAAGAGAACCTCAGAGGGACACTGGAAGTGCCTTTGCTGGAGACGCAGGGTTAGGCTTCGTAAGCACTCTTCTAAAGGGTGAGATTCTTTATTTTATACCATTGATAGGAAGTGGTAAGAACATAGCTATTATTTCAATGCTCTGGGGATCGGTGAAGCCCTCAAGCAAGCAGAAAGAAAGTAGGTGCGCTAAGCGAAGACACTCTCACGAGGTAAAATGATTGTATGGGCTCTATCATGCTTTTTAAGGTCACCCACCTCAGGGTATCCAAGCATTGTTTATGGCCTAGTTGACCTTTCTTTCCTTAAAGCCAATGGACATAAGCAGGAAGTCTTCGCGGAATAACAGCTCTTAGCCTTATTACGTTCCTGTTGATGAGGACGCAAGCACATCCCTTTCTTAGCCGCAGGATCGGCAACCCCCGATCGATTCCCTGCAACAAGCATGGTTTTCGCTGCAGCAATCATAGATATCACTAGGCTTAACTCGGACTCTTTCCTTTCTTAAGCGGACAAAGGGAAAGGGAAAGCTAAGCTAGTCTTCCCGTAGCTTGAACATGGGGAATTTACTGTTTAAAAGAGAATAAGATGCGCGCCTTAGAAGTCTCTCTGGTTGGTGGGGCTATCTAGATCTGGGAGAGTCTGCAGTTCTTCTTTCTGATTATTACCGCGCCCCGTAAACCTAATTACTGAATTAACTTGCCCCTTCTTGTCTTTAGTCATCCCTTAGGTAAAGTCGTTCTTTTTTACCTTAGATTACACTTTACCTTATCTGCTTGTTATGACAATTTAGACTTTAAACCCAAGTGCTAGGCTTTCACTATAATGTATGGTACAAGCGAGAGAAAGGAGGATAAAGAAAGACTAGAAATGAACATCTTTTTCTCTCAAATGGCGATGCCTTAGGGGGGACATAGGCCGATGGAAGGAGGGCTGAATTCCAGACAATGGAGATTAGCTTTGTCTTCAGTGAGTGACAGAGATGAGGCTTAGTTACTTTACCTAGGAATTGAAGGGAAGAGAAGTTGAATATGTCAATAGAAGGGGCGCAGGGGTTCGAAGAACAACTCTTGAATGGGCGGTTCCGAAGCAGCTCTCTGGTGGAGAAGCTCCGTGAGGTCCTTGGCTTAACAGCCCGGATATCTCAACACTTCGCATGAGAATAGGGGATGAACGACTAATGCTTCAAGGTCGACCTCTATGGAATGGGTATCCGATACATCTTCTCTTGAATCAAAGCATTTCAGCAAGGTAGGGACCAAGATCTCCGGTTCAATTCGCTAGGGAGTTCCCATTTTTCACTGTCTCTGATGAACTTTTCGGAAAAGGCCAGAAGCAGTTCCAACATCTTCTGAGGTCGATTCGTCTTCTATGAATCTCCCATCTCCGGATCTAAAGATTAGGTGAAACTCTTCAAAAAGCAAGAGTCTCTGTTGAGGAAAGAAGGGGGAAAGAGAAGGTCAGGCATCTATCTGGGTAGAAAAATTCCATGGATATGATTTCCGGAGTTTCTAATGAAAGTTTGAGATAAGGGTCCATCCACCCAAACAAAATATTGATTTGACAGGAAAATATTGACAGGTTGGGGCATCCATCTGCCTCTCCTCCTTGCTTATTAGTCGAGTGAAGCCTGTCCCTGCTGCAATTGATCCATCTTTTTCAAGCTATTCCTTTCCCTGCTAAGCAACCAACAAACTGTAGTTCTACTCTACCAGTGAAAGAAAGAATTATTCTAGTAGGGAAGCGAGAACACTTCTATCTAGACTGCCCCTTGAATCACTCATTCAATGAGTAGAGATGGATTTGAAACATTCTCCCATTCATTAGATATCTCACGGCTGTCTGCCCCTTGGGGGTTTCTAAAGGAAGCCGTAGAGGCATGAGAGAACAGCAAGCCATATGGGTAAGCAGCATCTTAACACTTTCGTTATTCGGTAAATTCTTCTTCCAGCCCAGCAATCGCAGCTTCCGGAGCAGCCTCAACAAAATGGGAGGGAAGATAGGAAGTTTGTTGAACAGCACTGCATTCTCGGAGTTATCAACGCTAGCCTGGAGACATCTGAACATACGCTAATTAAGTTGAAGGGACTCAGTCTTTAGGAGCTATTTACTTTCAGTTTTCTTTTTGTACCAGGATATGTATAATACAGGTTCTAGCTAGACCCTGACTCTCAACTACGGACGGATATAAAGAAAACCTAAGCCATAGCCTACGATTCAAGTCTACCACCAGTCTACAGTCGAAAGAAGCGAGAAACTCTATCACTCACGATGACCTTGTCGAGAAAGGTATAGGAGAGGTTGCCTGTTTGAGTTGATCTAATCGAATCTTACTTAGCTAGAAAATTCATATTAGTAGATCCTGCCATAGTAGCCAATACTTGCGGTCTCGGAGAGTTGACCTACGAATCAAAGAAGGTCTTAGCGCTTTCAAAGACGCATTCATCTCTATCTGGGTACGATTGGTCATCAGCGCGGTTCGGTATGCGAAGATAGGTCCCAACCATGGCCTGTAGGATATCCTAATGAGGGATTTTTGAAGATAATCCTGATCAGCTTCCCACTCCAACTAATATAGAAAGAGACTCTCAACCTCGAGTTATAGGTATGAAGTAGCTAGTAGTAGGCCAGGAATTGTTAGTCTGGTTTGATAGAACCGGGCTTAAGATTAAATGTAGGAAGAGGTAGAGTCAATTTTCTAGTAGACTGCCCCGGAACGTGTGATAGTAAGGCACACTCCGTCTATTCCAAAAAGGAAGTCCTTTCTCTGGTCTGCGATCCTGGATTCTATCCTATAAGCATATAATAGAAAGTCGAGAGAGAGATAAATCTTCCTAAAGGAGTTCACTTCCTAAAGACCGTGAAAACTTTCGTTTGTTGGGCATACAATTCTTCTATTTCATTTCTTGCCTGTTGCACTGCGTGATAAAAAATTTCATTTATTGATTGGATTCGATCAGAAAGGAAGGGCATTTTCTTGTCCCACCTAGCGGTGAAAATCAAAAGAAAGGATTCGTTGCTTCAACTTCTTTTCTCGTGGTAGTAGAGACAGTAGAAGGGGGAGATTCGCTCAAAGCAAAGAAGAGCTAACACGGGCGGGAGACTTTCATACTTCAATACCCTATGTGCCTACCAGTACTGAACACAAACAAAGAAAATATTTATTTTTCAGTTGAATGAATTTCTCGATATCTTATTCCAATCTCAGGGATTGGATTCGGGCCTAACTCGCACTGCTTTCAAGAGCTAGCTTTCACACTCCTTCTCTATATAAGATCCATAGCTTAAACAAGACAGCTGCACTGGGATACTAAGAAGTAAAGCGCATCCACAACTGCCGCAGAAAGAACAGGAGCATCTATACTATCTTCCGCAACTTCCGAAAGAGCCACATCAAGAACAAGAGCTGGTACCGCATGTGCCGCAGGACAGGAATGGGATATATATATTTTAAACAACAATAGCAAGGAGATTCGCCAACAGGAGAGGACCCAGATTGACCTTTCTTCGGAGATCGGCTCAACCCCTAAGGAAATATATTCTAACTTTCACAAAGCGAAGGGACATTGACTCATCAAAAGGACGGGATTTAAATATGTTAGGCTAAGGCACCTCTCATCACTAAAAGCCTAACCTGCTACAAAAGGAAGAGATTCTATAGGTAACTTCCCCTCACCCGAGAGGAAGTAACCCCTGAGCTCACCCTATGGAGAAAAGTGAATCTATTTCAGCCTCTTCATGAGTGGCTAGGCCAGGTCCTTCGGAGGTTACATGGATTCTCCCCTCTCATTCAACTGAGGCTGATTAGTTATGTACTAGAGGTAATGGCCCTGCGTAAGGAGTCTTTTTTCATTCTTACAGCAAAAAAGACGTATGAGACTTCCTTCTTTTCATTCTTTCTGAGAGTCTTTCTGCCAGAAGATTAGGCTAGTAAATAGCCCTATTAGTTTCACCTTACTAGAAAGAAAAAAGAAAGAGACCGGGAGGACTACTCTTGTTGTGTAAGCCGCCTTGCCTTGCTCTAAGAAGAATCTCTTCTCCCCGCGAGCGAGTTGGAATGCTAATCGATTTTTATTTGCCTTATCTTTAAGGATATTCCCCTGTGAGAGATCTCATGTGCTCTGATGTAAGTGATCCTATATCCGTTGATATAAGTGAGCTCTCCGGGAAGGCTAGCAAGACTACCTGGGATTGCAGCCATCTTTCTAAATCCTAGGGTTGGATTCCTTCTGGCTTCCTCTCCTAAGCCCTTTACTTTCCAGCGATCCCTTTTAGGTCTATTCCAAAGGCTCCTTGAGTCTGTGAAAGAAAGCACTGCTGAAGAGGGATCTACTTTCAATGCTAGTTTTGAGTCATCTAGTCCTACTTAAATCTCTACGATTTCTCTTACATCTCATGAAATTCCTTCTTCTAAGCCTGAGCCAGGTCAGGCTAATGAGGGTCAGACTATCTCTTATTAAGATCTCGCGGAATAAGAGCAGGAGCTCTAATATGCATACATAGGGATCTTACACATTCTCTCCTTAGTGTTTCGGGATAAATGATGTTTTCAGGAATAGAATCGGACAAGGAAGTGACATAAGTAACCTCCTGACTGAATGCCATTGATTACCTCCTTCATGATTAAGCTTTCTCCCAATGGTCCTCTAGATCTAAAGTACCTACCAGGCGGAAAGAAAGTCAAACTGACCGAAAAGCCTGACTACTGGAGGCCCTAGTACTGCAATTGGAAGGGCTGGTGGAAAGACTTAGGACTAGGAGAAGGAAGAAAAAGCACTGCCAAAGAGATAGATGAAAAAAGAGATTCCACTGGCTGGTAATCCGATATTCGAAAATAACTGTCTCTCACTGTCTTTCCTTACTGGCTCGCTCCTGGTAATCATACACCATACTACAAGGCTCCTTCTTTGGATCGCTCTAGACCTAGATAGGGAGGGAGCAACTGCGTGATAAGCTCTCCAACTGGCTCTGCAACTCAAACTTCAACTGGAAAAAAGTAGACCACAAAAAATGTCCCTCTAAGCCTCATCCTGAACCTCCGCTCTTCCCTAAGTAGTAGTAGAAGCCTGGTTTAGGTTGCTTCTATCCTTAGGGACTAAGCCCTATGTCTTAAGTGCTTCATTCCTGGCCTACGGCATTCATCCATTCGTATTCTTGCTTGGCGATTTGCCTTCTCTTTTCAGTAAGCCAGAAAGCAATCCTCAAGAAAGGAAGATCTAGAACTTCTACTAACTGTATGGCATACTTCCGGTCATAAGTACAAGACTTTACCCGAAGAAGAAAGCGAATCAATGGCCTCATCCTCGGCTTTCTTGCCCATATTCTAGCGCTTCGCCCCTTGAACTTTCTTTCCTTTAAAAGGAATATTCATAAGAGGGGCTGCTTATCTTTCTTTTTAGCATGGCTTTCACGCTCACAGGTCTGGGCCCTGGACACTTGGCATTCTTTCCTTTCATCCACGAGGAGGGATATTTATTTTTGAGCTATTGACATATTAAAGAGGAATATTCTATTATTGATATCCGTCCTTAAATCCCTACTTTGAAAGTAAAATCCCGGGAAAAGGCAACGAAGAAGACGAGTCTAGACTGACTGATTGGACAGAAGGTGCGAATCATAAGGCTTGGTACTACTAATGGGGAACTGGTTCAAGTAAGAGGAGGTCCCTCGGCTTGGTTGGTAAGGCGTGGAACTGAATGACTAGTTTCCTCCTTCTCGGGATAAAAAAGCGGGATATGCAAGCACGGGATTCCCTACTTCCGGATAGAGAGGAATTGAACCCATTCAATCCCCAACATAGATTTTTGTTCCGCCGGCTTCATATGGCCGGGACTGCAGATTATCTTATAGATGAAGCAAGTCCGTTCTTCTCAGACAGGACTCAAATCTGACTAATCTATTTGATAAAAGATCTTTGTTTAGGGAGACCCAGTAGTCGAAGCAACAAAAAAGAAAGCTCCGCATTGGAATACCCCGTTAAGATTGGCTGGAGGTGAAGACCTTAGCATTGGCTTTTTTTACTCCTCTCTCCGGGAACTAGCACTAGAAAAATTACCAACAGGTAAAGTCAAGGGAGGACCAGAGCTGCCACATAGGGCTGTTTTACATCGATAGCGGGTAAAGACAGATAGTCAGACCTACCAATCTAGTTAAGAAGGACCCCCAAAGATATATATATTTTATTCTCCCCTTAGACCTACTACCATAGAAGGGTAAGAAAGATACCGCCTATCCTTTACCCATGCTGGCAGGCTTCAAAGTGCCTTGTGAGAGACTCTTGCTTTCAATTTTTTTTTCCTTGTCCGGGGAAGAGAAGAAAGCGTATTCTCTAGGGGGGTCCATTATGGTATTATCTCCAAAGCAAGCATATTAAAGAAAAAAGGAGACTTCCTTAATCAAAAGTAGTCCAAAGCCTATTCTAGTGGATCTCCCAGAGACAGCAAGAACTTCAACTGCCGGAAATAAATTAGGACTAGCAATGGTCTTGGGCCGGGCATAGGTTTCAAGCAAGATAATGGCGATGATCAGATAGCTTTCAAACTGACTCGCAGGAATAAGAACTGGGACCAGACAAAGAACCCCTAGTAAAGGGAACTACAACACCTGGTACAGGAAAGGCAGAAGCAATTGCAATGAGCTCGGCAGGAAGAGCAATCGCGAGAGACCCCCCTTGCTGGAAATATCTTCAATTGACTACTCTTGCGCCTAAATAGATGATATGATTATGGCCTGAGGAGGACTTATCTATTGGTGCCTTTTCACCTCTTGTCTAATATCTCGGGAGTTAAGTTAGCCCCACCACTAGAAGAGGACCCGGGAATGAATCTAGTATGGAAACTCCGACCTATGGTTTAACAACTAAGTACGCTAAGGTTGGGGAAGAAAGGACATCCACACCAAAGAAATGAGCAGCATAGTGATTCCTCTCTGAGGATGGTGGGAGGAGAAGGGAAGCTCTGTTCATGTGAAAGACATGGCTGCTTTAGTGCATTGCACTTTTGATTGGAGTCAAAAATTTTCTACCCAACAGGGGCTAGTTCTAAGAGACTTTTGAACCTGCCAGATGACGTCAGAGTCCAGATAGACTGAACTAAATTGAAAGACGGAGCGCTGGCGTGCCCCCCATGAGCAGTTCGGTTTGCATATGGCTCATCTTATAGTTAACGGTATGCTCGGACATTCGGCTAATGGCTATTCTTTTTTTGCTATAGAAAGATGTCCTTGGAATCAGTTTCCAATAGATAGACTAGAAATGGTATGCTGGCTAACTCAAGACTGTTTACAGGCTTTCCCGAATCGGAGGTAGTTTTCTTAGAATGGTTGGTTCCGGTACTGGCCAAAGCCATTTGGGTAAGGATACTCAACCTTTGAGAATAAAGATAAAAAGCTTCCTAAGACTCTTTCGAGAAAGCTGCTATAGAGCATAGTTCTGTCCGGGTAGAACGTAAGGTGCATCGAGTGCTGCTTCAGTCTAAAGAGAAAGAGCTAATCCGAGTTTTACTTGAGTTTGTAAATTCCTTCTTCTACCCTTGGATAAAAGAAGTGCGCGGGTAGAGCAGCTAGCGAACCAGACTAATGAAAGGCTCATGCCCATACTCTACTTCTAGGGTGATAAAGAGGGATGGACTTTCTACCCTCGGGGAACTCACTTAATCCTCATCTCTTGAACTCAGGGCTTATTCTTCCCCAGGATTCGTTCGTAAAAAGTGAAAGCAGTTCTGGCATATGCCTCTTCCTTCGATCAAAGATCGGATTCAATAGCTGTGCATCCGTACATTCAATTAAGAATGAATTAAGTATGTTAGTCTTTATTTAGAATCAAGATTAGAGCGAGCTCTATCAGTCCAATAAAAAGACAAGCCATAGAGGCTTCCTATTGAGTCAGATTTCGCTAATATGGGCATTGGGGGATCCCTTTCATACTATATGATAGAAATATATTATAGCATTTGATTGTAGGCATCTTTCTTCTAGTCTCCTGCTCGTACATTAACAAGGGAAGTTGTCCTTCAAAGAGCGTATTTGAAAACAACAGTCAAGTAATCAGTCCCAACAGCTTCTACGTTAACAAAGGATACTGTAACAACAACAGTGATTACTCCACCAGCAGCTCCTTATTTCACAACCGAGTCTGGCTATCTTCCTGAGACAGGTATCCTTACTTAGGGTATTACCCCAGCAGCGGCTACTCTCACTGCGGTTATGAAATCTCGACGCGCTACCACCGCTTTATTGAAGAAAAAACTAAACTTTAGCAGTAAGAGCCTTTTCTGTCTTGCTTTCTGAATGAATTCCGCTGCGCCCCTCAAAAGAGCGCTTTCGCTTCCTCCTCGTACATTTCTATTAGATGCTTGAATGTCGGAAATCGGATATGGCATTTCTTTCTTTGGGCCTTAACTGAAAGATATTGCGTTTAAAGAAAGAAAGAGAGAGAGAGAGTCAGTCTCTTGATCGGCCGAGAATCTTATGTCAAAAGGACCAAGGACGATGAAGGAGTAGGAGTAGAAGCGAATTCGGACGGAATCGAATGATTTCGAGATAGACAATGAGACAAAGCCAAGAGGGGAGAGCACTTAGACAATTCACTTTGAGTACAGGGAAGTCTGCTGGTAGGAATTCCTCGGGACGTATTACGGTTTTTAACCGAGGGGGTGAATCGAAGCGATTGCAGCGAAGAATTGATCTGAAACGAAGCACTTCGTCTATGGGCATTGTAGTAGAAAGGATAGAATATGACCTTAATCGTTCTTCTCGGATCGCTCCAGTACGATGGATCGGTGTGCAGCTACGCCGCCGGAGGAAGTGCAACACGATAGAAGAGTTCGCTCCGCCGCGTAAGATCCTCGAACCTACCACAACCACCATCCGTGGCCTCTTTTCGTTCTCTTCCCTGCCCGGGAAGGTGGATCAAAGAAAGGTAGCTTGCTTCTCTCCTGGATTGATGGCGGCTTATGTAGTGGTCGGCCTTCCTACCAGAATGCCTCCTTGGTCGAAGAGCCCCTTTACTAGTAAGGGCGCAGGAAGAAAAAAAACTTGCGCGAAGGACGTCTTCTTCTCTGCCCTCTCCTCTCCTCTCAAAAAGCCAAGGTCTCAACGAATCCTATAGGTAGCTCTTTTGATTTCCCAAGGATAGCGGTAGCTGGGGCAAAGCCCGCTTTCTTCGCTCCGCGAATGAGAGAGAAACTAAGAGGAAAAAACAAGTTCTCTCTTTGCGAGGTCCGAAAGTGGAGAACGCATAGCATTCTCTGGGCACATAGGATCAAACGTAAAGCAGCGCTTTCTTGGCAGAGTTTTAGGCGGCAAGAGACTTTAAGGCTTGTTGGAGCTGCTGAGCATAACGAATCGAAGCCGAAGACGGATCAAGGTAGCTTGCCTGCCAAGCCGATAGGCGAAGGGCCAAAGGATGGAGCGTGCAAAGTCGATCGTGCACCTGTCACTTACATAATAGCCAGTCATCAATTGGAAGCAGGCAAAATGGTGATGAATTGCAATTGGTCTAAACCTTCGACCAGCGACTTATTGTGACCCGTCCAGAATGCCCATCCATACTAACAAAGACCTTATTCACACAGCGAAGAAAGGCAGAGTGGAGTCAGCTGGCTCCCTCTTGGCCACGCCCCATTGTTCGTGGTGTTGCAATGAATCCAGTGGATCATCCTCATGGAGGAGGTGAGGGGCGCACGAAAGGAGGTAGACCTTCGGTGTCACCCTGAGGGAAGCCCACCAAAGCTGGATTTCGGGCAGGGGTGGGGAAAGGCAGAAATTAGTTCATGCCACGACGATCTATATGGAAGGAGAGTTTTTTTTACACGAAAACGAAGACTTTCGAGAACAAAGATTGAACCGGGAAGAAAAAGGGAAAAAGTAGTAAAGTCTAAGCGCATATGGCACGAAAAGGAAATCCGATTTCGGTAAGAATTGATCTGAATCGTAGTTCAGATTCAAGTTGGTTCAGTGATTATTATTATGGTAAATTAGTGTATCAAGATGTCAATCTGAGATCTTATTTCGGTTCAATACGTCCACCTACTAGACTCGCCTTTGGCTTTCGTCTCGGTAGATGTATTCTTATACATTTTCCCAAAAGAACATTCATTCATTTCTTTCTTCCCCGTCGACCACGACGACTGAAACGACGCAAAAAAACCAGACCCGTAAAGGAGAAGGGCCGGCGGTGGTGGACATTCGGGAAAGTCGGGCCGATCGGGTGTCTTCATTCAAGCGACGATACAGAATCAGAACGAAAAGAAGTGAGAGGCCGGGGGGCAGGGAAAAGAGTCGAGTCGATCAGGCTCTTAGACCGGGAGAAGCAAAACGAAATCAGGATTTGGCCGAAAAAGAAGCAACGCTATGGATACCATGACCGATCACCATCGATAAAGAAAAAGCTTTCTAAATCACTTCGGGTCAGCGGGGCCTTCAAGCATCCGAAATATGCCGGGGTTGTAAATGACATAGCTTTCCTGATAGAAAATGATGACTCCTTCAGAAAAACGAAGTTATTCAAGTTCTTTTTCCCAAAGAAGTCCCGCTCCGACGGCCCGACGAGTCATCTACTTAAAAGTACCCTCCCTGCCGTGCGCCCCTCCTTGAATTATTCGGTCATGCAATACTTATTGAATACAAAGAACAAAATTCATTTCGACCCCGTCGTAGTTCTCAATCATTTCGTGGCACCGGGCGTGGCTGAACCATCTACGATGGGGGGATCGAATGCACAGGGAGGAAGCTTAGATAAGAGAATACGTTCTCGCATAACTTTTTTTGTAGAAAGCTTGACCAGCGAGAAAAAGTGTTTGGCCGAAGCCAAAAAGAGGTTGACTCACTTCATTCGATTGGCGAATGATCTTCGCTTCGCAGGAACAACAAAAACCACCATCTCGCTCTTTCCTTTCTTCGGTGCTACCTTTTTCTTTCCAAGGGATGGGGTTGGGGTGTATAATAACCTTTTTTTTGAGGATGCCCGGGAACAACTCCTAGGTCAATTAAGGAGAAAATGTTGGACCCTCATGGGTAAAGATAAGGAAATGGAATTGATAGAGAAATTCATAAACCTAGGTGGGATAGGAGAATTGATAAAGGGAATAGAGATGATGATAGAGATTATACTGAGAAACAGAAGAATTCCGTACGGGTACAACTCTTATTTGAACGAAGTGAAAAAAATGCGCTCTTTGTTGTCTAATAGAACAAACACTAATACCTTAATTGAGTCGGTCAAGATCAAATCTGTTTATCAAAGTGCTTCTCCGATTGCTCAAGACATCTCTTTTCAACTGAGAAACAAAAAAAGATCATTTCGTTCCATTTTTAGTCAAATAGTTAAAGATATTCCATTAGTAATGAAAAAAGGGGTTGAGGGGATCCGTATATGTTGTTCAGGTCGATTAGAAGGCGCAGAAATAGCTAGAACTGAATTCGGAAAGTATGGAAAAACTTCTCGTAATGTATTTAACCAGAAAATCGATTATGCTCCTGCGGAAGTATCTACGCGTTACGGAATCTCAGGTGTCAAAGTGTGGATTTCATATAGTAAAAAAAGGGAGGGACGTGCTATATCCGAAACGTACAAAATATAGTAAATATCGTAAAGGCAGATGTAGTAGGGGTTGCAAACCGGACGGTACACAACTTGTTTTTGGAAGATATGGCACTAAAAGTTGTAAAGCTGGTCGTCTTTCATATCGAGCCATTGAAGCAGCGCGCCGAGCTATAATCGGACAATTCCATCGTGCTATGAGCGGACAATTCCGAAGAAATGGTAAGATATGGGTAAGAGTTCTCGCGGATCTCCCTATTACCGGGAAACCTACAGAAGTCAGAATGGGAAGAGGAAAAGGAAATCCTACGGGTTGGATTGCTCGTGTGTCTACGGGACAAATCCCATTTGAAATGGATGGTGTGAGTTTGTCAAATGCTCGACAAGCCGCTACATTAGCGGCGCATAAACCATGTTCGTCAACCAAGTTTGTTCAGTGGTCGTAACGTAATTGGTTAGTGTGGAAAAAGCGGGCCGGGATTCAAATCGGATTCCTGACCGCACTAAACTACTATTTCCAAAATGAGTTTAGTCGGACCTATTCTTTTTACATCAATTACAAGAGTGCCAGCCGGGCGGCCCCGGATGTAGTCTTCTTTAGTCTTGCTTTCGAGTCGAAGACGAACCGGGTTACCAAAGTCACGATCAGAAAGGTTGAAATCTGGGTCATGCATCTGGAAAGCGCTGGTTCAAATCCAGCTCGTGACAAGACGAAACTTCCTTACAGCAATAAAGAACATAACAAATGCCTCACTTCCGTCGTCAGCCTTTGTCATTAGACCACTATCTATATATGTATTTTCAGCCTGAGACTCTTGAATCTTTCCCCGAGATGGCAGTAATGGTCTTTCTTATCGATTACAAGGCAGGCCGGGGGTCGACTACCCAGCAAAAAACCTTTTTTATTATGCTTTACTAGGCTTCTAAATATCTATCAAGACAAATGAGGCAATAGCGGCCTAAGGAAGATGAGAATGGGAGCTTTGAAAAAACCTTTCAATGAGCAAAAATATGACATTGAATGCTTGAGTCGCTGATAGGGGAGCCCTTGTCTCTTTTGACTTGAAGACCTTTGCGCTTTCCCTTTGGCGGGCTATTCCTTATTTATGTCCGCGGATTCTCTTTCTTTATCTTCATCCGCCCCTACTCGTCTTTGCCCTGCGTCATTTACAATGCCAGTGAGAAAATAATAAGGAAGCCGGCTCATCTTTGATTCTAATGTGCCAATTCCTCTCTTCAATGAAAGATTGATCCGTCACTTCCCGAAGAAAAGGACTCCTAGAGTGTGAACCCAGGATCCGAGATGTGGAAACATTTGCCGAATCTACATAGGCCGAAGCCTATAAATAGAATAAATATATATATTTAATATTCTTGCTCCATCCGAAATGAATTTCCCACATACCTTGGGATAAGTGGTTGCCGGAAGCTTGAGACTTGAATGGGAATGACTTGAACACCCGATTCTGGTATTAATATAACTTAAAACTTAATAAGTTCATCCCGTGAGGTAATCTATACCCGTGCTATAAGGAATATAAAAACGGACTTGTATTTCTCTTTTATAGGATACTGGAAATGATACTACAGTCAGAGTCCGGGTGTAAGCTCAAGTAGTGGTAGCTCTGTGAATAACTAACTCGATCTTTCATTCCTACCCACTAAGTAAAGGAGTCCAGTCTGAGTAGCTGGATCATCGAAAGACTTCCATTAGTGAATCGTTATAGCATTTTGTATCGATAGCGCTTCTTTTTGAGGAGATTCCGTCTTTGATCCATGCTTGCGATCTCGGTTGTGAAATTTTCATTTTGGCTTGGTAATTGTTTTCTTTCTCCTTATCCTTAGGGAATGAATGTTGTTCCTTTGTTTCATCGCATAGAAGTTTAGTTTTACCCAAGTCTGAAGATAGAGATAGATATGAATCATCCGCTGTGGAAAGAGATGCGGCACTTGCCATTTCATCCCTAGCCTTCGGGACATTAGTTCAGGTCAGCCCCTTGGTATGCTAAGATCAGTATCACGCGTAGGTGAATCATTAAATGAAGAATTTGCCCATTTTTATTTGAGTTATCGAGTGTAAATCAATGTTATGCCTTTTTCAGTGTTAGAAATATGATTGAAACCTTCACTTTCGAACCCTGTGAGGATTCAGCTTCCAATTGAGTCGGTGTGTTAAGTATAGACTTTCCAAATACATAAATTGGAAAAACATTCGACGTTTTGTCTCTTTTTTCCCAATGCTGCAATAAATATAATAAATAATAGAAAGAAGCGGCTAAGCCCCTGCTTGATAAAGCAAAACTCAAATGCGGGTAGCTCGATCGCTTCGATTGGTTTCGGTCTAATCAATGAATGTATAGGGGTCCACCTAATCTTTCCGCAGGTACGATCTAGACGACCACATTCCTGTTCGCCCAATTGGGCTAATCAATCCAATGGCTTCGCCCGTTCCAGTCCTGTTATAGAAGGGGATCCTAAACTGGATATTCGGAGCCTATAGATCCCTCGTGCTTATCCATTTTCGATGAAAAGGAGGAATGATCCTAGGCAGACCCTTCCTGGTAAGGAAAACGGGAACAGACAACTTCTGCGGCAAGCCTGGGTCTTGTACAGCATAATACTGCATCAGACAAGTGGATGCCTGCTTTAAGTAAAGCGCAGTAAACAGCCAACCTTACTTCCTACCTAAAGCGTTAATCCGCTTAACCAAGAGCGAGATGAGGGACCACTTCTGACTGTAATGAAATTAAACAAAACAAAGAAGCCGCAAAGAAAGCCGGAAAAAACCTTTCTTAGAAGTCGTTTTCACCTGATCGATCGTATGTCTTAGCCAGAAACCAAGACTTTCCTACTGCCTTCTCCTAGCCTAGGTTGGGAAAGTCACTCTAAAAGCACTGGTTCCAGTTAAAGCGTATAACACAAGGTATGAAATCACTTGCTTGCAAGGAAATAGGCAAGGCAAGCTCAACAAACAATCAAGTCAGCCAGGTCGGATTTCGGGTTCGCCTTCCCCTTTTGCCTTCTTCTTATGATGTAGTTGTAGAGGAAGCAGCCAGCCACTACACTAGAGATTTGAACAAAAATGGACTTTACCTGGAATTTCTTTACAAAAGGGTAGTTCTTTTAGTCAGTGGATGTAACAACGCATCAATCAGGCTTTGAGACCTAAGAACTCAATTTCGTAAGAGAATATGCCAGATTTCATGTCAATGCTCTCATTTCCTGAAACCAGCCCTCAAAGTCAAAAGCAGATATTCAAATAGCATATGGTTGTTTAAGATCAAGTGCTTCTGTTCTCTCAGTTCCTTTCTTCCCCGAGACAATCTCTAAAATACAATATCACATGTCGGTTGGGTATACCACTTGAGGGAGGGCAAAATAAATCAGATTCTGACCTTCAAAGAATGAATTTATCTTGAACTTCTAGGCGGACATTACATGAATGACTGTTTCCTAACCTAAAATGCCTTTTGTTTGCCTGAAACTTCAACTTTCGCTGGGCTCAAAGTATAGTCATTGCTTTTTCTTTTCTGTTTTATTGGGCTTTTGCCTAAGCTTTGGCGGGACCTTGAATCTCTAAATAGAAGAGAAGGGCTACTGGTCATCGCAGGAACTAAACTCCCTAAGACCTCATCCAGCGTTATCGGGAAATCCGCAGAAGATCGGCTGGCGTACTAGACCTGTTTTCAGTTCCGTTCCTATTGAGCAAAATCTAGGATTATTTTACAAATAAATCTAAAATAGAAATCCTTCTTTGCTCGTGGTAGCTTTGATCCTTCCGTCGAGTCCCATGCTACTATGTTAAGTATGTCATTTGCTTCCTCCTTTGGCATGAAGTCTTGGGTGAGGCACTATTCCCATCAACAGTTCAAGGGATAGGGACGCGGATTCCTTAGCATCAATCCGATTCGATTTGACTATGGATCTTCCTGCTTTCATTCAAAGACCAGTGACAGCTACTGCTACAGCTACGGCATAACCTCCTCCGATACTGATGCCATGCTTAGAAATGAAAGATGGGCTCCCTCTCCTACTACGAATGCTAGTCCTACGGATACCTTTTCTGGCACAATCCCTTACAAGAGTGCATTCGATGCCATCTCATCCTTTCCTGTCTTCTTCTAAGGTCCGCTGCTTCGATATCTTTCTCAGGATCTAAGCTCTCGAAACTTCCTTCTGTCTTCCTCTAAAAACCTATTCTTACAAAGAAACTATGATATGCAGCTACAAATAGAAAAAAAAAATGCTAACACGGAGCGGTAAGAAGAAGAGAGTAGGCAAAGAATGAAGAAAAGAAGATGATGATTCTTGCAGCCTCATCTACGAATATGACACATTTACTATTGGGATAACAAGATTTATATTGTCTCAGCAGTCTGTTTGTGAACCATCGTCGTAAGGCCTCCAATCAGTAAGAAGTACTTTACTGAGCTTACGCAAGGAAGAGAAGAGATTATCGTGGACCGCTTGCCCCGGTGTGAACTCATGAGATTGAGAGAGATGGGGAAGTAGGCGAAGCTGTTTAAGTAAGAGTTACCTAATTGATTGAATACCTGTCAATTTCCCACAAGAGTATACTCATTTCCGCAACAAAATTTCATTGCCTTTGATGCTTCGCTCCTCTCCTTTCTTTCTCTTAGCAAACAAAGTAGGTTCAAGTCCAAGTTTTGGCTTGCAATAAAGCAAAGGTCCTGGTCGAGCAACTAGTAGTAGTCCTATCTATCCAGACACAATATAGAGCATTACCGCGACAATACCCAACCTGACGAGAGATCTCTCTCTCTCCCTCCCTTTTGGGGCATAGGTCACAGCTTTGTGTTACAAAGATTGTTTCCCATTTTCCTCAGCCTGGAGGTTCGGCTAAGACTTAGTAGAGATGTGAGCTTGTGCCTAGATCTCCGATAGCACGGGATCTTATGGCATTTAGTAATTCCCCTCTATTGAGAACTCAAATCGAGGGGATTTTGGCCTTATGCCTGACAACCTGTGACTCCACTTTCAGAGTAGGATTCCACCCTAGCCACGAATAGAATTTGATTGTTCGAATCTACTTTTTTTAATTAAGAAAAAAATAGATCCTTTGTTTGTGCCTTTGATACCGAAGGTAAAGTGGCGCCATTCGATTAAGGATGTTGTGTGAGTTCCCAAATCGCGATGGGGGTGAGCTTCTACCCAAGAGTTGGGCACGGGATTGGCTAGAAGGAAAGCAGGGCAGCCCGCAGCTATGAGCTTTTAAGCTAGGAGTTATCCTTTCTTCCGGTTATGAGGATCGAATTTCCTGATGCCTGATAACCTGAGGTAGGTGTGACAAGAGTTTACTTCCTAAAACGGTAACAACCATGGATGTCTAGAGAACTTCTCCTCGATTAGCTACAGAAAGAGCTAGAGAGTAGTTTTCTTCTGTCCGGTCTGAGACCGGGTACAGCGTAAGACGGTATCCTAGTGAGCGGAGCAGTCTTAATAGCTAATCCGCGTTGGTAATAAGTTTCTAATTGACTTCTGGCTGAAGGTAAAGTTGCATTTGAGTTGAGTTACTAAAGTGTAGTCAGGTAATCGTACTACACTGCCTTAAAATAGCCTTATATCGATAGATAGAGTGAATGCTATACTCCCCTATGTCATTGGCTTTAAAGCTCGGTATATAAATGGTAAAAAAATCTATAACTCGAAAAAGAAACTAAAAACTAAAAAAGGTATTCCTTCTCAAGTGCGAGAACTTCTATTAGGCTTAAAGGCACAAAAGATAGGATCGAATCCGAAACAGCAAGAGAGGTTGTTTCTACCATAGGTTTTCAAGATCGGGGGTTGCCTTGCCTTTTGGAAATGGGGAGTCTTCCACAGGTAGAGATGAGGCTTTAGCCGCTGCTGCTAATTCTTCTTTTTTTGATTTGTCGAAAGAGCTTTTGACATCTGCTTCATCTTCGAGTGCTATGCCTGCTTCCCTTGCAGAACATTTGAATGAATTTAAATTGTACCACTAGTGGGCGGGAAGTTCCTCTTCAGCTCCTTTTCCAGAATGGAGAAGTTGTGTGTGGATTGGGGTATAAAGCTTCATCCTATTTCGTATGCTTTTTCAAAACATTAGGTAAAGGAGATCCCGGGTTGGGCTTTGGTCACCGGGGCAGCTCTTCCCGCCGAGAGGAGTTAGCAAATCATTGGCTTTAGACAGCTATTTCTTTGATGTCTGTAGGAGGAGAGTTATTGCTTCATCCGTAGTTCTGCTGATTTAGGAGTAGGTCTTGGCTCTGAAGGCCTTTCTTCTCGATGCTTTGTCCTCTAGTCCTACTATTCTAAGTCTATCTAAGTCTATGGTAGAGCTAGAGCCCGGGAAGGTTCTCCATGACAGACGAGAAAGGCTTTTTGGTCCCTTAGTAGTAGTCACTCCCAGCCCCTTTCCTTTACAGAAGAATTCTAATAGTTGAAAGGTTCGTCACACTGGTCGATGTAGATCTTACGTGAGCCTATGGATTGCCTGATCACGAGATCCTTTTGCTGTCACCATGCCTCTTGGAAGAGCTAGGAAACTCTCTCCAAAGGCTCTACAATTTACGTGAGAATTCGATCATTTTCTTCATCATATATATGGAGCAGAGAAGACGGGTTTGAATGAATGGTATTCAATGAATGAGTATATCTATTCTACTAGCAAATAGCTAGATGCTAAACAAAAAGTCAAGGCAACTTAGTGGATCATACCGATTTGCCATGGCTATAGCTAGCAGCAATGGCGAAGTTTTGGATCTCGCGGAATAGGCCGTTCGTCTTGAAAGAGAGGATGAATGGATATCGGGCAGGTCAAGCTCTAGTCTCACTGTTTATGCAGATTCTATCAAGAGGTTGATGCACCCAGCTATCCGAAGTAGAGCTTTCTTTCTCCCACCTTTCCTTACCTAGTTTAGATAGCGTATTGAGAATCATGTCAAAATAGACCAAGACCTGGGCCCAGGTTCTCTTTCTGGCTAGCTTTAAACAAGCCGGTTCCAAACACAGCAAAGAAGGAAGCGCTCGAAAGGGACCACACAAGAATGGCTCATAACTGGAAAAGATAACAAGAATGTCTCCTAGCTGCAAAAGAATGGCTCCCAACTGAGAATTTCTCTCGATCACTCTCTAAGATAAATTTACCCTTTCGCAAAAAGTCAACTTGGACTTCTTTCCTAAGCGGAGATTTGGACTACATGGACCTAAGCAACCCGCCGACAGGGGCAGCCTTTCACTGTTGGAAACTTTTATTTAGATTGGTAGGATTCTGTCTAATCTTTCCTAATTTAGAAATTGCACTCAATCAACATAGTTTCCACTCATTCCTTCTCGACCGCCTCTTTTCTAGTCACTTTGGATCAAATCTTTCTTGTGATTTTCTATTCTCTTATGAGAAATGGTTTCCTTCGTTTGAGCCGTCGTCGCTTAATGCATGTAGGGGGACTGGGGCATTTCCCCCACCGGAGAACCAGAAGAACAAGAATGAACTCAAAGCGTTTGAAGGAGATCCGCAACTTGAACAAGGTAGACGCTTTCCTACCCCTTTCTATTTTGACTTCTTTGAAAGGTGAAAGAGTAAGAAGCTAGACCGACTTGCTCTTAAATTAAAAGCAGCAATCTTTCTCCGCAAGAACAATCTTGACTTTCTTTAGACTTAATAATAGAAGGCCCTTTAAACGATCGTAAATGGCCTGAAATGAAATGTAACGACCGGAAACCAATCCGGCAAAGAAAGCAAAAAGAAGGGCTCCTACAACAATACAATAGAATGGAAATGCTGTCACTAGAACGGACCACAGAAAGAATCTCTTTCTAGCCGGAAGTATTCAAAGATAAGATAAAGATAAGGCTATGCGCACACAAGCAAACTTCAGGTATGCAGTTAGTTCTCAAGCGATTCCTTCGGATCTTAGGTGCGACCTTAGGGAGCTTGTTTTGGCAGCTACTCTCTTATAGTGTTGTGTCCTACTTTCCGAGTGATAGTTCAAGGCAGGGCAGGACGGGACTCACGGGGCTTGGGGGGAACTAAAAAGAGAACTCTCAGCGCAGCAACCAAGGTGCAAATTATCATATAGAAACAAGCGAAGCGTAGCGATTCGTACTACCGGAAAAGTTTCGCTAACCGGCAGAGTCAGCCGATAGGCGCAAGCAAGCGTAGCGAATCACATAGATAAGCCCCTACCTGCCAGCGCGCGGATAGATAGGGCGGGCGAAGCGCGAAGGGGATGGATGTCTGAGCGGTTGAAAGAGTCGGTCTTGAAAACCGAAGTATTGATAGGAATACCGGGGGTTCGAATCCCTCTCCATCCGCGAAGTCATAAGTTCTCTCTTGCGTTATCTATAGATAAGAACGAATCGGATCGACTCGACTGATATGATAGATGGAATGGGTAGCTTGTGTTATGATGTAGACGTGTGTTATGATTTAGTTAGGACTTTGTCTCCCTTTCGTTATCTTCCGCTCCCCTTGTATAGGTTGGGGGGCCGGGTGGATTCCCTTTGGGAGCTAAGTCGAAGATCTCGGTGGTCTTGTGAGTGGTTGAAAAACTACGATTTCCGTTTTATTTAGGAAATCCCATAGCTGTGAGGCTTAACAGACAAAGAAAACGGTGGAATACAGTAGGGTAGAAGGTGACGACCCTAATGAATCAACTATGAAGGTGGTTGTTAACCACCGAAGTCTAGTTGATGTTTACATATGTAACTTAAACCCTTATTCTATTTATATTCTATACTTTGTCTTCTGTCTTATCTTTCCTGCGCGCTGGACAGATACTAGTTCTTCTTCGAGTCCTGATAGTAGCTCTTGTCTTACAAGTCTAAGTAGCTAGGAATCTTCCCGTTTAGGAGTTCATGAGCTAAGCTAGACCAGACCGGTATTCCTTTCTAAGATCAGGAATGGCGGGACGGATGGAAGCAAGAATCAAAAAAAGCCTCCGGGGAAATCTGCAACCATTTTTTATAGGATACTAAATAGAGACTCCCTTATGATCTGGAACACAGCTCTATGTGAAAAAGATGCTTTGCATAAGGTCTAGTTCCTTGGGCACTGGATTGGCGACGGCATGAGTTGGTTGGATCAAGAGAAGGTGCGTGCAAGCCGTGGTGGACTAGGAGACGTCACGCAAGGTGCAGGCTCGTTGAGACCTAGGGTGAATCCAAACCCAAGCCTCGTTGAGACCTCAGATTAGTCATACTAGAGTTACTTATATATATATAAGTAACTAAGACTATAGGCAGTTCATCGAGGGCTTCTCGGGTGATCAGAAGGGCTTAAGCTGCTTTTGCCTTACCTTCTAGTAACGGGCGAATGAGGGGCGTGTGCACTAGTTTTATTTCTTTCTCTCGCTCGATCGCTTCAATGCCTATAATTTGAGAGAAGGAAAGCGTTCTCTCGAATTCGAGGATGTGACACAAATAAT
>JANIEQ010001454.1:20000-22500 GCA_024708375.1 Oxalis stricta | reverse complement strand
CTATACTCTCTTTGTCCCCTGCCGGGTGAGGTGAGCCTAATATTCAAAAGAATTCGAAAGGATGTGATACACGTCTTGGAGTGAAGGACAGAGCGAAAAAAGCTTTTTTTTTCTGGAGATGAAGAGCAAAAGTCAGCGGGGTGCTTTATCTCTTCCCTCCCGGTGTGTGTCCCCATTAAGATATACGGAATTGGAAAGGAATTCCAGATTGAACAGATTTCAGGCGGAATATAGATGGAATCGAGAGGGAAGAAAGAGTCCGGTTTCAGAGGCTTGATCCACTTTGTAATCATGGATCATCAATAAATCAAAAAATGCTTCTTTATACTGTCGCCACGGAAAAGGTTAAGTTCTGGTAGAGAGAACTCTTAGATTCTCAAGGTTTAGATAATATTTATGAAAATCCATCTCCACCTCTGTTGTGCCCTTCTCCCCAAAGCATTCCGGCATCTGTTATTCTTGGTCTCACCCTGTGAAGCAAAGTCGGACAAGGGAGAAAAGACATGGAATTGATAGGGAACCGTAGCCAAGTGGCTAAGGCATGAGTCTGCAAAACTTCTATTCGTCGGTTCGAATCCGACCGGTTCCTACAGCGCCGCGCCATTCCACCCATCCTTTTTTTACATGATTAGTGGATAGAACGGGGGCCTCCGCTTGCTCCTTCGTACTAGTGGCTTAGCTGCCTTAGTTTCCCTTCCTTACCGTATTCCTTTTCTTATTAGAAGTTTTCTTTATGTCTCTAGTTTTTGTCTTTCTTTAGCAGCTATTCTTGCTTTGGCCTTAGGTCTGACAGCTGTGGTACTCTAATAGAAAAATAGAGTTAGTCTTCTTCTTTCCTCGCCTTTGGCTTTCGTCCTCTTTCCACTTAGTTGCTTCAGCCTTCGGCTTTAGGACTAACTCAGTCTTCTTTAAGAAATAGGTCTTCAGTGAGTGACTCTTTCCGGCTTTAGTTTAGGTTTATTACGGCAGTTGTTAGTTTCGTCTCTTTATCAGTAAATTGAGTCTCGTTTATTTTATATATATATATAGGGTAGTCCTTCCCCCAGGTGCGCCTAAAGTCTTATGTTCTCAGATCCCTTTCCAAGCCCTAGGTTGAGTTAAACCATCAGGCTTGACTAAGAAATCCATGCCAGAGACTCATCCTAGTCACCATCCCCGAAATCCAGGGAGGTGTTCTTGAAGACATGGCGGGCTTCAAGCTACACCCTTCTCTGCTACGGGGGCTTCTCTTCTTTTGAACGAAGAATCCAGTGAGAGTCCTTCGGTTAATGATATTTAGTGCTACGGGTTACGTGCCTCCTTCCCTTGCTGCGGCTGGTCGCCTTAGTTCAGTCGAATGAGTTTGGAGAGGCGAAACCAAACCGCCTGACATATATACAGCCTCACTTCCAACGAAACGAATTCTGGTCTTTGCTCCTGAGATTCCGAAATTGAGGATCAAGCTTTCGTGTGTCACTGATTTAGGGTTGCTTTATTGTCTGTATCAGCGCGGTTGGATTCTGCTCGTTCGTGGGGGTCTCCCTTTTTGGATGGAGGGTATAGCCCTAATCCTCGGTCCGGGTTTGCTGTTGAGGGTAACGAAAAGAAAAGGTAGGTATAGAGCTTCTCCTTTTTTTACCACTCTTGCTCCTCTCTTTCAATGCCTTCCACCCATGACTGCCCAGTACCTGTAATAAGTGCCTACCCTCTCAAACAAACCGGACACGGGGGAGGAGAATAGTACAGCCTCGAGGCGAACAGCTCTTTTCTAAGGGAAGAACACCTAGCCCAGCTTTCTTTCCGAGCCATCAATAACTGCCAAAAAACTTTCAACGGGTCCGGCTATCCCTTCAAGAGGTCCAGCTTTCCTTTCACCAGTTCGCCGGGTAGAAGCCCGAAGATCATTTTGAATATTATTTTTTCACTTTCAGTGTGAACTAAAGAAAGAATTATTTAGGGGCATTTTTGTGTTCAAATCAGATTGCAGAGCTTGTTTGTGTTCATCGAGCCAGCGCAGGCTGCTTTCGGTTGGAAAAAACTCTAATAAGGAGCAACTAACTCATGTTCCAATACCTACTGATGGCATCATCCCCTTCGCTTTCTTCAGCAGTCGATCGGTTCGCATCTCAAATCCAAGCGGGGTACGGTCGGGAGCTCTGGTCGTACGTTCCGCCCTTCGTCTTGCGCCACAATAAGAAAGAGTCTCTTTTATATGTCGTCCCGGAACAAAACGACTCTGGTTCGGAGCAATAATGCGCGGCATGTAAGGCTTCAGCCTATTCGCAATCTGCTTAGTAATTATCAACTAAGAAAGATTGCATAGGGGGCGGAAATGACTTAAATTTTCCGGCGCATCCACCTTCGGGATCAACACAATGAATGTCTTATCCATCTGCCTTACATCCTCTTTCCCTATCTGTTTTCCTGCTTGGGCTTGGGAAGGAATCAGTATCTCTTGCAATCGCTCATTTCTTCTGTTCTGTCGCAACTCTCGCATCTGGAATACGGGGCCCATATTCCT
>JANIEQ010001454.1:0-12500 GCA_024708375.1 Oxalis stricta | reverse complement strand
GCTACTTGCTTCCTCGATTTCTGAAGCTATGAAGACACCCATACGGATTTTTCAAGAAGAGATTATGGAGTCCTCATTCCATCGATCCCGAGCAACTTTGGAGGAAGAGTCCCGTTTGGCGATCCGACAAGGCCAGCTGAAGGAAGCCCTTTCTGCAGATCTTTCTCAATACGAGGAACTGGACAAGAGGATTTTTCGCAGGCTTGGGAGCGGGATCACGCCTCTCTTTCCCTGAGGCTGTCTGAACTATCCTCTGAGATTGCCCGTCCGTCTTTAGGCTGATGACCCTGACAATGCTCTCAAGGCCCTTACGATTTCTAGCCAAGAGAGAAGCTCCGAGCTAAGTAGAATAAGGATTGGATGAAGAGAGGAAGAAGAAAAGCCAGGACTCTCTTCGAGCTCTTCTAGACTGGGAGAAGCAAAGCCGAGATCTCCTTCGGCTTCTAGATTCTGCTTAGCGTCTTAGTTTTTATAATTTAATTTATTTTCCCAAGTCTTAGTAGGAATGCCTTTAGCTAGGTCTTGTTAGCTCTTTGCTCTTGCTTGCTATGAGCCTTACTGCTGCTTAGAACGGTCTTTCTTTGCTGGTTGCCGAAGTTAAAGAATGACCCGGTAACGACTCCATTGGCTGATTTAGCAACACATCAGTGGCTTGGCTTTTCGGACTGAAGGAAGAACCTAGGGTGAACCCATAAATCAACGGATAGAACCGATTCAACAGAGGAAAAAAGTCCAAAGGATGAGGCTGAAAGCTATAGAAAAAAAAGGCAGGACAATCTAATGAGACAAGTAGAGTAATAGAGAAAGCTAGCTAGTTAGCTATAAAGCTAAGCAAAGCAATAGCGCACCGCAGCGCGCAAGCAAGGCATTACCGCCGCGCCAGACACAAAGCTTTAGCAATGCCGCTTGTAAAGCTCTTTCTTTCGTAGTGCGAGCTTGTAAAGCGGTTCTTCTTCACGGATCGGTAGCTAAACCCGTTGATAGCTACTTCGAGGAGATAGTTTCTAATTGGGGAAGTTTTTCCTCCTTCTGGAAGAAAGTGAGGAATGCAAGACTGAGTCCTATAGATTATCAGTCAGGCAAGCGGTCGAATCCGGGCTATTTAGCTATTTCACTTCCCAACAGCTTCGCTCTAGCGACTTCGTACCTATCTATAGTAATGTTTTTTTTTGGCTTTTGAGAGATCTTCGAGGAACTTTCTTTCATAGTCTATTACTATAATACTCTTCCTTTGGTCGAGTGAACTTAGGTTTAGAATCTTCAATGCGACTCCTAAACAGTCAAGAGGAAGGCTTGGACCAGCTCCTGAACTTGTAGGCGAGAAGCTCTTTGTTCGAGTTGACTGTGCGATTGATTCGGGTTTTGTGGTTTTATGGCAACCGGAAACCTTTTCCTGAATTGAGAATGAGTAGAAGCGCCTTTGACAGGGGTTTATGGGATAGATGCGGGGAACTCCCCTTTTGCAAAGCAAGGTTTCACCCTCTGATTACACTTTTTTAGGGATGGGATCTTCTGCCTAGATTAGATCTATCACGGGATTCATCTGGCATTTCTGGATGGACTGGCATTGAGCATGTCATTCCGGACTTCGCTATTCTCACAGTCAGATCGGACATTGAAATCTGAAGTCAACTATCAATACAGGACTGTCTTATCTATTTGATTTGCTGACAGTTGCAATATTGACTTGTTTGTCTTATCTTCTTTAACTGCCTATCTTACCTTCCTTGTCTTAGCCGTGAAGATATTCCTTCTGCTCTGCTTGCGATACAGTTGTTTTGATGAGAATAGATGCTTATAACCCAAGGAATGATGTCAAATAGGCGTAGATCTGAGCTCGCTAAGAATACTTTCCTAAAGTAAGGAAGGTTCGGAGAAAGGAATTCGAGGAAGTATGGCGCTTTTTCAAGAGTAAGGAAGTGCGATAGAGCTCTTTTCAGTCCCCTACCTAGGATCTTCGAAGTCTAGAATAAGGCTACGTTCTAACCAGCGCTCTAACCTAGAAACTGTCTTGAAAGTTAGTCAGCTAACCCAGTAAGGATAGACCATCTAAACCTGTACCCCGCTAGCAAGTAGCGAATAACCCCATCGTAAAATCCATAGAAGTATGGGAAGAGTAAGAGAGTTTACTAAGTAGCCCAACCAGAAGGGAAGCAGGGGGGAGCTTTCTCTTGTCTGTGCTCTCTCTTCTGTTCCTCCCAGCGAAAGTATAGTTCTTTCCTGGACATCTATTAGCATGTGCTTAGTAGCGGTTTGCAACTCCACTTCCGTAGTTCCCGTCCGCCTTTGGCCAAGTGAGATCTCTTTAGCTCATCTGTAATGGTGAACTGTCGTCAACGAGAATAGTCGGAGTTGCCGGCTTAACCGATGTCCTATCTCCCCCTACTTCATGTTAGTAGGAAAACTGTGGCATTTCGTGATTGAGTTGTCATGCCTACTCTCATCTGAGAGATAGCCAGACGGGAACCATTCTTAGCGGGTCACGCTTAGATAGATGGTAGTGAAGAGCAGATGAACTAAACCAGACATCTCGATGGAAAAAGATAAAGCCAAAACTCTTGTTGCTCTTATCCATAGGTAGCCGTGATCGATCAAACGGATGCGCCACTGCTTTCTATATGAGAATTCGGGGATAATCATACTCGTGTTGGATCGGCTATCCCATTGTTGGCTTAGAGTATGGTCGGGCCTACTCGTGATAGGTTGCGAATAGAGTGAGTGAGTGCCCTACTAGTCGTAGGGATAGAATGGTATCATACTTTATGAGGGATAGAATGGAAGAAGAGAGCTAAAGGAAGACTAGAGAATCCAATAGGGCAGCAAAAAGCAAGAAGTTGAGCCTGATCTTGATCTATGAGTTGAAAGATCAAGGAAGGGCATAGGTCCGTCTGAAGCCAAGTCTGTCTTATAATAGTAGTAGTTTCCCCCTGATCCGCGTAGACCAAGGGCTTTATCCTACGATTTAGCCAGTGAGCTAGCTAAGGACGAGTAGTCTAGACCTATGAAAGCTTCTTGTTTTTATTATTTTCAATCCGAAGCATACGCTCTCCTTAAACAGCGGTAAGTTATCCTTAGACAAGGGTGCGGTCTTGCCTTCGCCTGTGTCGCTTTGGGTATAAATCCTTTTCCCGAAGTGGTTGCTACTCGACTGGTGCCTTCATAGGGAACCGCTGTAAAATGCCTCCTCTATGAGATCTCGGTGCTACTGCCCTTGTTAGCAAGGATCCTGTAGTAGGTGATAAACCAAATCAATCCCGGCTCTGGCTATTCTTCCTTGGTAGTGGGATAGCTCTTATCTTAGGTAAATACCTTTCTCCCGTTCGGTAAGCGAGAGGGTGAAGCTCTAAGTGGCAAAGATATCCTTCAGAGCGGTTAAGGTATGAGTCTTTTTCGTAACTACTCTCATCCCCAGCCCCGGAAGTGAGTTCGGGTTTAGCAAGCTTTTGAGGAACCTATCGTAACCCATTCCCCATCAGTGGAAGGTAACCTTGTGTAAAACTATTCTTTTTTAGGTAGCGGGAATGGTAGAAGGAGGAATAGTGAAATAAGCTCTCTGATAGCTGTGAGTGAAAGAAAAGTTCCTAGCTGGCTGGACCCAGAGAATCGATAAGTTAAAGGATTAGCTCGGAAAAGAGTAGTGACGGGAAGAAGATTCGGAAGAAGGGAATAAGACCGATGTTACGAGTAAAGTATATATATAATCATACGATCTTACTCTTCCTCTTCCTTGATAACCGGATTAGGCTCTCCTCAATCTGCTTGGATAGGGATGTTAGAATCAGACCCTAGGGAAAGGAACGAAGTAGCTCGACTGTAAGGATAGGAATGGTCCACTCTTCCCTGAACTCTCTACTCCCTACTGTTACTTTCTTTTCCGGTAGATCAGGAAGAATCTTAGTCGGTAAGGATTCACTCTTCCTTTCCCTCTACTGTCTTGGTTACCTCTCCCATAGCTCTATGCTAGCTTTCCTTCCTCTTTCTTCGTTCGTAAGGGCTTGATAGAGCTCAATACAGCGTGTTCAGGTAGGTAGGTTCTTCCTCAGCAGATTGTAAGGCGTTTCCACTACATAAGAAAAATGGTTCTTCCTCAGAGTAAGACCTAAACTATCTCGTTAGCCCTTCTTAATCAGCTACAGGAGATATTGAGTGGTCAAGTCTTTGGTATTGTGGAATAGAGAGAGACAGGTTCCTATTGCAGCTCTTATCCCTTGTCTTCTGCTTCCTATAATATCTAGTACTCTCTATTTGGTTTCTGATTCCTGCGTATTTCTTCCTGTTGATGAGGGATTGATGCTTCTTTCGTTCATCAGGGTTTTAGAGAGCTAAATACATAGTCTTCAGGTAGGTCTTAAGGTGATGAATTATCTGATTCCCTATAGCTTGTTTTTTTCCTTAGTAATCCTTTGACCAGTAAGGATCGGAATGGTCAATACTGGGTAGTATGCTCTGGTAATAGTTGACTTCTTGGAACCCGGTAGTTACCGAATCGAGTACTTGTCTGAGTAAAGGAAGGTATTTCTGGGTGGCTCACCATTCCCGACTGTCAAAGGGTCGGGTCAATGCTTTCTTCCTTTGCTGCTTTTTAACAGCTGCCTACTCCTTTCCATCCTCTCCCTAAGGAGAGTCACTACATACCTAAGAATGCGTTTTCTAATCTTCATGTGGTTAATTCACCAATGATTCGTTAACGTGATTTGATCAGTAAGAATATAGCGGGATAACGCTGTGATAGGCACGAAGTCACTACTATATTACGGGTGCTTGCTATGAGGTACGAAGTTGCTGTCCTGTTAAGGACAGGTACGTGTAGTCACTAGATATAAGCGATAGGCAAATTTGCTTATTGGTAGTACGTGTTAGCTCTCTTGTTCTTAGACCGGAGGAGGAGGCAATAACTTGCTCGGCATGTGACTTCTACGGTAATCCCATGTCTTCAGGCAAAGTAGCGTTAGCTATCATAGGTTGTGAATGGAAGCTTTTTCTTCGCCGGGAGATGGAATAACCGATGTAAGATAGACAGACCGGATTCCAGTGTCCTTATCTCGTAGGGCTTTCCAGAAATCCAGGACTTATCAATCCTCAAAAATCCAAACAGTCTCGTTACTTTCTTCCTCAACATTCTTTCCCTATACGAGATTCTTTACCTATTTCAGATCTTCCAGGTTATAAGGAGATGGGGAAGGAGATATGAAAAGAATACAGCAGTATTTATTGTATCTTATCCTATGGTTAATATTCCACTGATCCCAAACTATCCTTGTATCCCTGCTTAGCTACGGCAAGGAAGAGCTTGAATGGTAAGAATGATTACTAATTAGTAGAATGCTGCCCTCTTCAACAGATCAGGTTTAGCCTTTCCTTTAGCTTTTCGTAGTAGTCGTCCTATCTGTTCATTCCGTCTAATCAGAATCTTTCTCAGCTTTCCATTACTCCAGCATTCCGTATTAGTGTCTTAGCCAGTTCCACACTGGATTGAAGCTCCTTTCATCCTGTCCTTATCATCGTAGAAAGGCATAGTAAGCTTGGGTACGAAGGAGAAGATGCGAACAAAGAAGAAGAGGAGAAGGAACCCAAGGGTAAGAGTCATTCATGGTACGTAGTAATAGGTTGAGGTCTTAGCTGCTTATCCGCGTAAGAGGAGCACTTTTCAATAACAGCTGCTACCAAATCCCTTGTTATCGGTAGGGCTACTAATTCTTTTTTCATAACAGGCGAAAGAAAAATGGATTTAGGGTCGGCGAAGAGAAAAAAGCAATCGAGCTGACATTTCAACTAGCAGCCATTGAAAGAAAAGGAAGGAACTCTAGGGCTTAGGGCCACTTCTGCTGGAAAGGGAGACCAAAACCATTTTCTTGAAAGAGATAAAACCTTATATATATTAATAGGAGTGGGCAAGCCAGGTGCTTAGCCTTATGAGAAGTCTGGTTAAGCTCTGCCTTTGAAAAAAGAACTGAGTGTGGGCTTTCGAACTCTCGCTCCAACTACTAGCAATCGAGCGTACATTGAACTATCTGCCATCAAGACTGAGTGAGGAGATAGAAGTTGAGATTGGCACTTTAGATTGCCTTTTTCTTCGTAATATGCCTATTGGTGAATCAGATGTTCTTCCATTCCCCACACCAAGCCAAGACTTTTTAGCTCGAGTGAAGTGCCCCAACAACAGGAGCTACTTCAATCAATCTAAAGAGTAGAGGTTCCCTCCGGTGGTTCCCCTTCGGGGCAGTTACACCTCTCTCATACCTTAACTCTGACTGTAAACTACTTTTGAGAGAAAGACAGGAAGGGATAGTGTATGATGACCAGTGAACCTTCACGTTTCAACGAGATACATATCACGAAAGGCATACAGTCTTCCAGGATGAATATCACTGGCGTGGAGACAAGACTTTTTACTGCATACCTGACCACTGCTACCAGGAAGATGCCTCAGCTTCACTCTTTGGCCCATCTGTCTTAGGTAGTCCTGTTCTTCAGTTCGTGATGCTTCGTAAAGCATCAGGTATCATACGAGAAGCAAGTACGAATGGAATAAGAGTAGCAGAGGTAGCAAACACTCCATGGAATGAGGGACCGTACTCGTCTTAGAGCTATTTCGACTTATTCAATTGAAAAAAGAGCACTTCATTACCTAATAACACCGGATTTGCCGCATCGGGAAAGAGAGGGGGAAAACTAACTCCTATTTAGTTTAGAAGACGATCATTCCTATCAGAAAGAAGATCTGGTGGGCGATAACTATACTTGCTTTGTGGTGTCTTTCATCAAAGATCGGTGTCAACTTCGGCAGGGGAGAAAGAGACTTTAATTGCCCAACACAAAGCTGCTTTGTCGGGAGATTCCGCAGAGAGAGAGTTGGCACCTGCACGGCATCGAATGGAATCTTTGACGCATAGTCCCTGAGATTCTATATCTAATCGGCTACGAAAGTAGGCTCTTCATTAAGCTCTTTTTTTCCCCTCGAGCACGGGAAAAGACCTCTTTATGCCGACTCATCCGACCAACGAAAGAAGTGTGGACGGAACACATGGGCCTTGCGGCCAGCAGGGTCCGTAGCTACCCTTCCTCTTTTTACCTCGTTAGCCAAAGAGCCTTGACTCTTCCTTCGATCCAATTTTGGGAATGCACCCCGGGCTCTCTCTTAGAAGTTGACCTAACCCTGGTCAACCAGCCATAAAGGGTCACTTGAGCATTGCATTCAATAAAAGCATCTAGTCTGTTGCTCATCTCGGTCGTGTTTTTGATTTTCTCTCTGACCGTCAACTTGCTTGATTTACTAACCTCGTGTTCTCATCCACTTTAAGGGGTCAGGTCGAAGCAAAGCGTTTTCCTTCCTCTTCCTATCGGAAAACAAGAACCCGCCAGCTAACTTCTCTTTAGTGGGCTTCACTTGTACGCTATCCTTACCTCGAAATATCGTAGGAGAGCTCAGCTGGTTAGAGCAAAGGGACTGAAAATCCTTGTCAGTGGTTCGAATCCGCTGAGGGCTGTGAACGGCGGAGAGCTTCCTTCTTTGTTTGAAAGATTGAGTTGGTGAAAAGTGTACCGGTCCAATAGAAAAGGAAGGCGCTTTGGAAGCTTACCTTATATTAGAGAAAGGGGAAAGCCAAAAAAACCTACCCCCAACAAGTTGCTGGATCGAAGTAGAACATCCGCCCGCCAGCAGCAGAGGGGGTTCGATTCCCATTATACGTGATGTGGCGCAAAAGACTGATTCAACGAGATAGTAAATGGCTAAATTAAGATTTAAAACTTGTCGTCTACTTTTAGGAAATGTTCGGAAGAGAGCACTTACAATAATACAACGCCGCATTCTCCGAAGATTGAGGAATGCGAAGAAAAATCTTAAGAGAAGGATTTATTCGAGAGAAAGGCTTAACAGTTACATCCAATCACAAACAACACGAAAGGGTTCCCTTATGTTTCATCTGTATCTTGATATTTTTCCCCTGTTGGGGAAAGTTTGTATACTTATTGTTTCTATCAATTTTCTTAAGCCCTCTTTGGCCTTCATGGATGAGATCCCTCTTGTAGGAGGAGGAGGAGACGCGGGAGCTTGCTATTCGGCAGAACCGAATCTGCCGGATCTGAATCTACCTGCGGCGGCAGAACCTAATCTGCCGGATCTGAATCTCCCTGCGGTAGAAGCTACATCCACGGAGACTCCTCTTACCACCCAAGAACCTTCAGGCGCGGCGCCTTCCACAACCCCTGAATGGGAGCGGGCGTTAGCACTTCCCCAAGAGCACAAAGTTCCCCCCGCCCTTATATTAAAAATAAGAGAGGAAATTAGAATCCTTCTCAATATTGGAAAAGAGCGGGTAATCTCGGACGACGCATTGGATGGATTTATGGAACCACTAGCGTTGAGCAAAAAGAATGTAGACTTCGCTAGCCATTTACTATCCAGAGTGGAAACTCTGCAAACCGAGTTTGGGAACGGAGGGGAGTGTGTTCGTTTTGACATAAGGCGGCACCGAGAAAGGGTTTATTCTACATTAAAAGAGAAATCTTTTAATGTGGGTAAGTGGGAATGAGAAAAGCCATGGAAGAGGGTGGGGAAAAAGGTGCAGTCTCTCCTACCTGAGGAAGAGGACGAGGCCACCCCTACTGGGGTGGGGAAAGAAGAGTGGGTATGTGGGCTTCTTTCGCTAGGTGTTTATGGAATTATTACAGCAGGTCGGTCTAGTAATTCGAAATATGCTTTTCTAGGAGCATTACAATCTGCAGCTCAAATGGTCTCTTATGAAGTCTCTATGGGTCTTATTCTTAATTATTGTACTAATATGTGTAGTTTCTTGTCATTTTAGTGAGATTGTCATGGCGCAAAAGCAGATATGGTTGTTTGATGATATTTTTTTACGGCAAGGAATAATTATGTTACAAGGTAATCTTCCCAAGGGATGATGAGGACTAAGATAGATTAAGGGCACAAAGTAAGGGACCGCTTTCCTTTTATGCTTCTCTACGTGGAAAAATATGAAGGTTTTGGAGAACCATTAGTTAATAAGATGCTTTGTGCCTTGTGTGAGTGCTATCTTGACTGAGGTTTTTCCTATCTAGCCTAGCTCAATAATGCCCTTACTTGGAATCTCAAGCATTCTTCTTCACTTGCATCAACATCAAAGAGCTTATTCGACGCCATCTTCATTACTTCCCTAAGAAAGAGGTGAATTAGAAAGTATATACTCTTCTCAAAGAGGGGACCCTAGTGGGCGTTGACTTGCCCCCGATCCGTAGCTTAAGAAAGTGTGAGTGAAAAGAAAGAAAAAGTCACATGTTTGTTAGCTTATAACTCAGGACTAGGGGAATTTTAATAAGGGGTCGTTTAGTTTAGAAGGAGGTGCTCTTTCTTGGCAATGAACTGATTAGTTGTAGTTTCTTTGAGCGGTGTGTAAATGAGGGAGGTATCCTTCCCTCCTATCCGTTACCGTTCAGGAGGAAGATTACGGATAGTTGAAGTCGGTTCCATTACTCTATTTACAACTGACAGGAGTTGTGGTAACTAACTATGTCTGTCAACGTTGAATGAAATACTGACTCATACTCATAAAGTACTACTCTACTCTTATGTAATGACTAAAGCAGAAAGTTTGATAAGAAGATACATCTTCGTGGGCTATGAAAGAGAATTCCGAAGTGCTCTATGGATTGACTCTGTGGTATCATTCGATGCCAATTTCTGTCTTCACTCCGGATTCCACGTTGAAATCTCTGCTGACTGATCCATTCGGGCTTGGTATGGCAGGCGTCGACTCAACGGCCAATGCTGATGAGATAAAAGAAGAGAGCATGTTCCGCACTCACGTAGCTTAGAAGAGGGTTCCCAATTCGAGGTGAGCTTCAGCTCCGTTTTTAAAGCGTAGAACAAGCCCCAAGTACACCCGGCCAATAAAGAGTCAGAAGGCCCCATTTCCCTACCAGTTTGGAATGTTTTTCACGCTCTTCCGAAAAGAGGAGATTTTGGTCTTGCCTTCCGACCCACTATAGTCTACTAAGGATTACCCATATCGAGAAAGGGCCCGTGCTGGTACCATTGAAGAGTTCAATCCCGCCCCTGATCATGCCTCGAAAAAGGCAATTCACGAGGAAAGGTCCCACGCAGACATTCATACACACACAAACACAAAGATGACAACCGAGGCACGTTGCTAAGGCTTCCTCAATTGGTTATTGGCTGGACTTTGAGTGGCATTGACCGGTTCTTGTAGCAATAGGTTGTTTGGCTGCTTTATGCGAATCCACACTAGCTAACTTTACACAACACAGAAGGACTCCTTAGTTTATTAGAGGAATGAGTTGAACATAGTTTAACGAATCCCTTCTTTAAGATGTCTGAGTACCGGGTAGCCACCTTAGCATCCATTATACAGATGTCATCTCCGCATACTTATGAAATTCAAGTAAGCGCCAGGGTACACCTGTTGTGCACAATACCAGATCACCAAGTGATAAAGTGAACAGTGGCCAAGAAGAGGGAACTTTGGGAGTTTTCGAAGAAAGAGGCACGCTGAAAGGAAACTTAGAGAATACATAATGCACTGAATCTCAAAGCTTATTATCAATCTGCCTCTCTACCATCCTCGTTTGAATAAGGAGCGGCCTGTTTCCGACTTCAAATCAAAAGAGTATGCAACGGGCTATTCCCCTTTAGCTTATCCAAAGGACGGGTTTGATTAAACGTCCCATCCATAGGGATAGCCTTCAACGATCTCATTAAGAAATCGTTAAGCTGTTTTAAAGCGTGTTGGAGGACATTGTAGCCAATAGCAAACAACCTCCTCTTGCCAGCTCCCGCATCCGTAGAGAAAGCGATCCTTCCAGTGCTGTGTTATTATTCCAGGATTGGTACTTATTTACCATAGGAAGTTGTCTAATCTTTTTAAAACTTCCACCCTACGTTTAAGACATCCTGAAGACGTTAAGTCATCTTATCTGATGCAACAGCAAGAATCAGTGTATGGTATGACTAGAGGCTTAAATAAAAAGAGAAGAAAATGACGTAAGAGAAATAGAAGAGCGAGTGCTGAGTCTCTGCTTGTCTGCGCTAGTCTTTCTTTGTTTGAAAACTGACTTTCTCCCATACTCACTCTAAGAGTATCTCTCCGCATTCAATCAGTTACATCGATCCTAGCATTAAGAAATAGGGCGAGAATTATTAGCCCAAAAAGATGCTTTTCGGGTGAAAAGAGAGAGACCGGGATCAGAACTAGACCACTGCCTTCTAAGGGCCGTAAACCATAGAACAACGAATCTCCCTAATTTCTTATTTAAATTAATATTAAGATAACCATGGATACAAATACGACCTTTTCTTACAGGATACAAATACGACCTTTTTTCTCACTGGTTCTTTCAGTAAGTTAGCCCGAGCAGCTAGCACACCAATTCCAAGAATCGAATCTGTCTTTTGATGATTTATCGAGTGAGCTCCCAAAGATGCCACAGGTAGACACCCTAGCCACTAAACCACGGATTAAAACTAAGATTTTTATATTTATATCTCGCACTTGTTTGATGAATTCAACTATCAATTGATTAAATGCTCGCGACATACCGCGCTCACAGTAGTGGGGGGAATAGGTGCTTGCACCGAGAGAAAGCCTGATAGAGACCCCTGCTTTTATTTTATGGAATCTTGTTTTTTGACCTTCGCTGATAGATGGCTTCGCCAACGCAACTTTTTGTCCTAGGATTCATTCGTACACTAGTCGTGTACTCACTCTCTTCGCTACCTTATAGTATGATATTTCATTCGTACCCAACTCCTACAATAGTAGTGCACTCACTCTCCGGTCTTATTCCATCCATTCGTACCCTACGACAAGGGGTGTACTCACTCTATATGATACCTCATCTCTTCTTCAGATGCAGCTTCCAGGAATTGCTTGCGGTATTAGCTATTAGTTGAAGATTGGTCCCATCCGATTAGTGTCAAGTATTTCTGGTTCACCTCAGATGTTGCAGTGTTTAATGATAGGAATGACTATAGAAAGTAGGGTAGAAGTGGTACCAGCCCGTACGAATTCTACGGAAGGATAAAGCGCAACCTGCTCGTACTCTGACCTGGGCTCATTAGCAATCAATCTCGAAGTTGACCTTGGGTCTCTTACCCTCCAATTCATCTTCTACAACTTCGAGAAATGCTGCTTTAGGATAAATATGTTTTAGAGATAAACCGGATATTTTACTATTGCTTGGACCCTTCCTGCTCTTCAGAGAAAGATATCGAAGCAACGGACCTTAGAAGAAGACTGGAAAGGTTGAGATGGCATCGAATGCCTTCTTGTAAAGAGTTGTGCCAGAAAAGGTATCAGTAGGACTTGCTAAAGTAGAAAGAGAGGGAGATTGGTAGAGAAAGGAAAGAACTTGTATTAAAAGGATTCTTTAACTGCCAATTCCTACCTGCTGTTGTTCCCCTCCCCACGGGCACATCATTACGATTAAAAACAGAGAGCGCTACGCACCGGTACTGAGCATTGAATGATTTGATTCTCACCCTC
>JANIEQ010001453.1:0-34919 GCA_024708375.1 Oxalis stricta | reverse complement strand
AATTGGGATAGTGACGATAAAATCCGACATCTGGGTTTTTTTTTTTTTGACAAGTTTCAATTTATTGCACATAGTATCCTAAAAATAAAATAAAATAAATTATTGCAACACAGATTGAAATCGTTTGCCTGTATCTTTTACTTCTGTGCCGTCTAGCATCTGGGTCCTTTGACTCAAATCGCGGTTAACAACAGAATAGGGGTCAATATGCCATGTTACTTCCAAACAGGGATAAAAATGCTATATCCAAATTATTTAGGGGCCAGAATGTTCTTTTTCTCCTCCTCAACATTGCCACAACAACAACCATCTTACGTTCACCACTCCGACTAGTCTACCACTCGAAATCGTCGTCTCAGATCACTCCACCGGCAATGACGAGGTCAATTGGGATTAGGTTTGGTGGAAGAATTGCCATTGTCGATTGAATTGGGTCTTGGGGTACTATCATCGTCGTCGATCGGGATTGGGTGGCGGTGGCGTCGACGTCGGAGATTGGGTTCGGGCCTGGTGGTGTTTTCACCGCCGATCGAGATCGTGTTTGATGGGTGGCGTCGTCGGATTGTGCCTAGTGGTAAAACGTTGTAATATTACAGCAAAAAGAAGAAGAAAAAGAAGCTACTTATTTTTCGATTGATTTTAGACGTTTCCATGGCTGATCAGAAAAAACATAGTATCCTAATGGTTTCGATTTTTTCTACCCCAACTTTGGTGGTGTAGAAAATCACATCTATTACCTCTCACAATGCCTGCTAAAGCTTGGTCACAAGGTTGGAACTTTTCTCCAGAAAAATATATATTATGCAAAAGATTTAGTGCTTAAGGTATCTTCATGGATTGTGTCTCATTCTTGTTGTTGTTATTCAGGTGGTTGTTATGACTCATGCTTACGGAAACCGTTCTGTATAAGATACATGACTGGTGGCCTGAAAGTCTATTATCTACCATGGAAACCATTTGTAATGCAAACAACATTGCCTACCTTTTATGGAACTCTTCCAATTATAAGGACCATCCTCATTCGCGAACAAATATCATTGATCCATGGCCATCAAGCTTTCTCGACTCTTTGCCACGAAGCAATAATGCATGTACGAACTATGGGGTATAAAGTTGTGTTCACGGACCATTCACTTTACGGTTTTGCTGATGTTGGAAGTATCCACATGAACAAGGTGTTGCAATTCACTCTGGCGGATGTGAGCCAAGCCATTTGTGTTTCTCACACGAGCAAGGAAAATACGGTCTTACTGGTCAGGCTTGCCCCCGGAAAAGTCTTCGTGATACCCAATGCTGTGGATACTGCTATGTTCAAGCCTGCAACAGAACAACCCAGTAGTAGGGAAATCATTATTGTTGTGATAAGTAGACTTGTTTATAGAAAGGGTGCAGATTTACTTGTTGAAGTCATTCCCAAAGTTTGCCAGTTGTATCCTAATGTGAGATATCTCATCCCTCATCGCTATTTTTAAAAGCTTTGCCATGCTCTATCCTTCGCGGGTTATTGCTTCTCTTCCTGCCTCTAACTAAATTGGAATAAATTAGTAAAGAGTTGACAATTAACTTAACTACTCTGCTCTCACTGATGATTTTTGTTCCTTTTTCACAGTGCTTGCAGTTTTAAATGGCCTGATCTAAATCGTCTTGTATATAATTAGTTTCACTCACTTGTGGATTATATAGCACATTTCCATTGGCTGTGCCAATTTTGCTATTTTGGCCTTTTTCTTCAAATGCTCTTGTGGATGGGGTATCTTCTACAATTTACTTGTCTTAAGTGTATGAAACCAAAAGCTTGTATGGCATTTATGTCATATTCGAGTTCTTTCGTATAACTTGATATTGGGATATGCATCATTGTAGGCACTTTGCTGAGTCACTATTTAATTATGTTGAGTTTTTGCATTCACATGTAAGCCTCTGTGTCTGTTGGATGATATGGTTTTCTACTCAATTTACATCCTTGGGTGGCATCAAAATCTGTTGGGACCTGTCTTAATACTTATGAGTCGCGTGTATTTTCCATATGTGATGCTTGTATGTATGTTTTGTGGAATAGTTTCCTCCCACTTTTATTTATTGTTTTGCACTCAAATCATTTGATGTTGAAATTTTTGTTAAGGTTCGTTTCATTATTGGAGGTGATGGGCCTAAACGCGTAAAGTTGGAAGAAATGAGGGAGAAGCACTCTCTTCAAGATCGTGTCGAAATGTTGGGTGCTGTACCACATGCTCAAGTACGATCAGTATTGATTTCTGGTCACATATTCTTAAACAGGTACTAAAAATTAGATCGAGTACCTTTAAATATTAATAATATTTTGTTGTTACATGATCAGCAGTTTTATATCATTTAATAAAATGTGGTTAGACTTGATCTCAAATAAGGTACAAGTTGTTGGAGGTTAAAAACATGGCTTCTATTAACCACTAAACTCACAAATTTTCAGCATGCAAGTGAGCAGTGAGTCCCAAAATGTTCACCTCCTATGCATTTTTATAAGTGTGAATATATTGTCGAATCCTCATCAAGTAAAATATGAAATTTCAGATTCCTGCATAACTTTTCATTTGAGGTTGAATATATTATGGAAACTCTAGATAAGGATAAGGCATTCCATGAAAAACTCATTTTCTTTCGTGGTATGTAAGTGTGCTGTGACTATGTTCGTAGAATCATCAGCAAGTAAAAGTCAAAATTTAGAGTCTAGCCTAAATTGCAGTTGCATTTATTGTGGAAGCTCCAGCTTTGGGAAAAGCATCCCATGAAACATGTTTCTGCCTGCTTGATTTTATCTCCTTCATTTTCGTTCTTTCATATTTCCCAATTATACGTATATAAATTTGGCTTACCAATATGAATCTCTTATCTGTTCCATAAATATAGCATGCTGGGGACAGTGTTGACTTCTCCCTAAATCATTGAGATGGGGTCGATACATATTTCCTCTTTGCTGGGTTATACAAATGACATACTGAAATTTTATTAGTATCTGATTCATGATGTTATATTGTGGGATAAATTTGTTTTTATTCTCAGTCAGTCGTGTTTATAGTGCCATTTGTGCTTTTTGAAGTTCTTTAACAGAAGCCTTTTGCATTGCCATACTAGAAGCTGCTAGTTGTGGGTTATTGACAGTCAGCACAAGAGTAGGAGGTGTCCCTGAGGCACGTGTTATTATGATTTTCTGTCTAGTTAATTTGAAATAATATTTACCTTCTGGATTTCTAGCTTCTTGTTGAGTTGACAGATATTTCTCTCACTCACAGGTTTTACCAGATGACATGGTTGTACTGGCAAAACCAGATCCCGTTGAGATGGTACATGCCATTAGTAAAGCAATATCTATGCTACCAAGGATTGACCCACAAGACATGTATGACCGAGTGAGTGCCTAAGATAACTAATTGAATTGGTAATATCTGATGATAAGCATTTGACATGTCAATATTCCTTTCAGATGAAGAAACTTTACAATTGGCATGATGTTGCTAAAAGGACAGAGATTGTGTATGACCGAGCTCTCAAGTGCTCCAATCAAAATATGTTTGAACGACTCTCACGGTAACAATTTAGTTATATGCTCACATATAGATGATATCCCTTAACAAAAGATTACAAGGATCTCTAGTCATTAAAAGAATACTCATATAGTATAATGCTTTGTTGGCATAGTTGAGACATGCTGGCTGGATAATGGATTGGATCCATTTTCGAACATTGATAAATACTGTTTGATGTTCTAAAGTCAATATGGCTGAGGTTATGCTGACTAGTGTTTTGTTATTAGGTTTCTCTCTGTGGTTCATGTGGCAGGCAAGCTTTTCTGCCTAGTTATGATAATCGATTATTTGTTGTGGCGTCTGTTGCAACTATGGCAGGTACTTATTCGCTTTTATCCGCTCGAATCCTCTCCTCTCCTCTGATATTCTTCTCGATTTTTAATCTCTTTTCCCAAAACAGCCTGGAGATGATATTGTCAAAGTACCTCCATTTATAAAACATCATCACGACGTTGAAACCTTCGACGATATCTCTCAGGACGGGAACATGACATGATTTGTCAACTTACAAGATTATTAGTGAGAGATGTTGTAGTGGCTTTTGTTCCATTTTTGTTTTTCTGCCTTTATGTATGTTTTAGGCAAAAAGGCATAAGTTTTGTCAACATTGTAAATTGATTTTCTAGAATTGTTTGATTTCTGTTATTTTTAAGCACATTAACAAATTTCAGCCTACCATTTTTTTACAATTGGAAACCTCATATATTTGGAAAAGACAAATTTCCTGTAGCAATTACTTTGCATTACCGTTCATTTTCTTCTATAGTCACCGTGCAAATCTCAATTTTTGAATTTTTAATCCACTTTTGGACACGACTCAAATTACTATTTCTTTTACTGTTCAATGGACCATTCATTTTGTACGTCGGATCTGCTGTCCGAAGCTGCCGTTATCCTTGATTTACTGCTTCGTTCCAAATCAATTTGTTAACCATTGGATCTCTTATACGAAGCAACCATCACCGTCCACCTGGCTAGCAGCTGAAGACTCTGCTAATGGATCAGTTTGGCTTACAGCTGTGCCGGATAATAGCTTTGTCCGGTAGTCGGACTGGTGTTGGCGGACAAACTCTCTCTTCTCTCCCACTCTCTAACCTACCAATTGTCTCATTTTTATGCTTATCTTAAATCTTTATTCTTCCTCAATTTCTCTTTCTATTATTGAGCACCAATTTTCTAGAGACTGAAAATACAAATCTACAAAGCAATAGGAAGAAGAACGTAAGGAGGGCTGGATTATGTTCATGATTTTTTGTTATCTTCTTCCTCTGTTTTTTTGTTACTTTGTTAATTTCGTTTTTGCTTGCTCTTTTCTTTGTAGGTGTTGTTTCAAATTATTGCCGACTTACTATGTGCTCTGTTCGATTGCTTTCCTTCGGGCGGGTATTAAATCTTTTCTTCACTTGGCTCTCTGTCATTGATTTGAGTGGACTTTGTTTCTATGTATTTTTATTGATCGATTGTGTGTTTTCTGTTATTCCATGGGTCTTGGCATATAAACACATCTGGGTTGTTAGCTGTCACAAATCGTGAATGAGAAATTGAAAATTTCCTTCTCAGCAAAATATTAGTAATGAATAACGATATATAGTATTTTTTATTTTATTTTTATGTCAAATAATGATATATAGTGAAAAAACCAAGCTGCTAACTACAAGTTTCATCGAAGAAGCCAACCAAATTTTTGAGGCAATCAAATTAAGAAAGAAATCTCATAAATATAATATAATGATTTGAAACTGAAGCAAAACAAGGATGATGCATTTTGCAGATTAGATGGTGGAATAAAAGTCAAAATTGTAATTGAGAAATTATTATCGACTAGGCAGACAACTAATCAAAGAATAATGTTGTCTATTCTATTTAGATGTATGTATTTAATAGGGCTAATATTCTTAGATATTCTTCCAAGCAAGAGCTACACAGGTGAAGTGTTTATTCAGGCATCAGTAAAACAAGAAACTAATCGTCTCTTTGTGTGGTAGCATATCATACATGGGTAGTTCTTGCTTTAAGCTAACTTAACTCCCAAGTGTTTGATAAGGGAATAGCTGTTGTCAAAGTAAGTTTATGGGATTCCTCCATTGAAAGGAATGTCCATGTTTATGATTGTAAATGAATCATAACTGGCACTAGTCCAATTAATCGAAATAAAAACTGCTATAATTTTTTTTTCAGCTATTCAAACAGAAAACAAAGCAAAAGCGATTAGGTGCACATCATGTGCCAATGCAAATTGCTCAAACGAACAAAAATAAAAATACTTAAGGAATCAATATGTTGAAAGTGAAGAGAACAAAGAGAAATGTAAAGAAGTACACCATTCAAATCTCCCATTCTATGGAATGAAAAATAAGTACCTAGGGAGAGATGAAGGCAATTTAGGTGTCAAGGGAATTTAGTGGATTGCTGACAATAGAGGTGGGTTCTAAACGGACAAACAAATAGTATATTTAATTCTGACTTGAGAGGTTCGAATTTTTCTGCTCTGCTCTGAGCTTGAATTAATTTTTTGCAACTTTTCCACAAACAATTCCAAATGAGAGACCGATTCTTGTTCCGCGGAAGACGAAAATCAAGCCAACCAAAAAAAATATGGGATTATTTAGGTGTGAATCACTCTTTCGATACGATATTCCCAAGATCCATTACCAAATTCATCCATGCCTAAAACAATTGATTGTACGACGTCAAACCACATAGCACAACGAAAGACATCCACACCATAATTAGCTCTATCCCACCTCCAATGAGATGCTAAGCATATGGTTTAGATGACAATGAATTAAACCAAATAAAGAGGGTATGACTGATTCTCATGAAATGCCGCACAAGATTTGGCTTCATCTCCCACACCGGTTAGCAACCGAGATAAGATTGAAACTAAAGCGGGAAGGAGATCCATCCTATCCCACTTCAAATGCCAAGTCTTAAGCAAGCGTCCATCTTTCTCTTTAGCCATATCTGGGAAGGCGCTAAGGGATTCAAAGGGGGAAGTGATGCCAAGAAGAAGCTCTTTGAAAAGCTAGAAGAGAAGCACCTTTTCTCGTGCTAAAAACCCTTTTCTCTTCTCTCGCCTATAAGTAATAAGTCTCGGGGAACTATAGGATGATAAATAATGAAAGGAAATGGAGCAAAGATAAGGTGAGTTAAGGAGACGAGGATCATGATTCAATTCTTTTTTACTTTGAGTGAGCACCCGTAGTGAATCGATCGCACTGTGTGAACCGCACCAAGACGCATTAGCTCTTCGGTTATTAAGAAGAAAAAAGATCCCGAGTTCTCTTCTAGTTTCTGTGTAAGGGAGATTGATTTGACTTTACTGTTAACCCTACTCAAAAGAGAGTAAGGGCGGATTCATAAAAGGGGCTATTCTTTCTTCAAGATATCGTAGGAAAGGCGAAGTCACAAGTTTTTGAGGTCATGGAATAAGCCATGCCATTTCATGGATCCTCGGGAAATCGGTCCTCCGTCTTAAGCAAAGAAAGATCAAGGAGATGTGGAGAAAAGAGAGAGAGTTTTGAGATCGGCCTAAGGAAGGATCAAACCCCTTCCAAACATTTCGCCGGAGTTACTCCTACCATACTCTCCTTACCGCCGAGTCCTATACCTCTCCGCTTCCTCGCTGCTTCTTTAGTCAAGTAAATCTTCTCGTTGCTCAACCGCTATCTTATCTTCGAGGTCGCCTACCTTTCCTTCTTCAGTGTGGCCTAATTTGATCCGAAGGTCAGAGCTGGAGGTAGAGGTTTCGTTGCTTGCTTACAAGGTACATGATTCTTTTATCCAATAAGGATTTTTGTAGTTTCAGGTGAGGAGGGGAGAATCGATCTTAATTTCTTGAAATTGGGAAAAGTCTCCCACAAGTGTGGTCTTGATTGACTAACCGGAAATTGTAAAATCAGAAAGCGGCTTTCGAAATCCGTCAGAGGTCCTTCCTCTATTTCAAGAATTCTAGTACTTGCATCATGGCTCCGTCCATTAGTTCGATGATTCTCTTTTGCCTTTAAATTAAGGCTTGTTCAATCAATCTCATGGGCTCCTATGGCTGCCCTATAAGAAAGGGGATATACCATAACCATGGAGAAGTAAAGGTGCTAAAAATAAGTTTTTTTTGAAGGTATATAAATGGGTGTAGTCCTTAATGTGCAGGAGCAAGAAAACGGGTGTGTTTTACTAAGTAAGAAAAGGGTCATGCGCTTCTTTGTTCGCTAGGCTTTCGCACCTTTACGTAGTCTTAATCCACAACGGACGTTTAACACCTTAGCCTCTATAGTTCGGCTAAGCTCTTCATAACCTTAGAGTAATCTCAATCCATAGTTGATCGTACCTAAAGTAAATGCCATGCTTCATTCCGTAGTTTCATTTATTCAAAAGACCATAATTCATTCAAATGTATCTATATCAGCATCCACTTCAACTTATTTTGGATGGGTTCTCCCGAGTGCAAAACTTTTTTTACGAAATCGCTAATATAGGAGAATGAAGAAGAACGATTTAGAATGGTGAATACCTTGATTTCATTTTATACAAACATAAAATCCGACTATTTTATCTTTTTCTGATCCTCACTATAAGAAATGAATCCATGAGCGGCAGTTCTCTAATCAAGTTGGGAGCCTCCTTAGAATAGAATAGGCTTTTTTATACTTGGAAGTAGCTTCCCTAACAATATGATGGTAAGTAACAAGGAGATAAGCATCCTTCCTTATTCTTCGGATAATGGGAGGGTCAAGTAACCGGCGGTGCTAAGTTCCTAAAGACTCACTAAAAGGAATACCGAACTCCATCCTAGAAAGCTCTTTGAAATCCTTTCAAGTCTCGGAAAGGGACCGCAAATCTAGCCACCACTTTCTCTATTTAAAGAAAAATAAAGTGGTCTCTGCTTGATCGAGGAAAATAAGTAAATACCTTCAACCGTATTCCCATACTATCAAGGGATTAAGCCACTATCAAGGCTCGAAAGACATTCGCATACTAGTTATCACAAACTAGATGCTTACAATCCTTTATCCTCTTCCCAATGCAATAGGTAACAAATACATCTAGAAAGAAGATATTCTCTTTCCTCTAGGCTAGAGAATATCTAAGATGAAAGATATTACTTTTCTTGATATAAGCTGATCACAATAGATGATTAGAATGTCACTAGGATAAGCTGCTCGGTTAGAAAGAGAACCATCTAAAAGATTAGAATGACCTCACCAAGAACCTCATTAAAGATAGATTGCTATCTTAGAGAGCTTACACAATCAATTGATCTATCCTCAGGGTCGAGAGAATCATGGAAGAAGGCTTTCAAGTCAAAAAGAGATTCTGCTCCTAAGGAGGAAATAAGGGACTCATATCTAAAGGGCTGACAGAAGAAACCCTATATCTGAGAGCTTGACTTGGACTCGGCCTTTGGATGAAAGAGAAATGGTATCAGTGTCCCTTTTCTCGAACAACCACGGAACGAGGAACTCTGCAGGGATGTCGATTCTGAGAAGGCAAAAAGAATATAAAGACGTTAACCTTCGACACTCATACTCGCCAATCAACCTATTACCCTCGGCTTCATTCTAGAAACGGGGTTTCAAAGAGCTAATTCGCTCTTAGCAGCTTTAGCTTCTTAGCAAATAGTACTAAAGGGAACTAGCGGACGATGTTAGATAAGAAGAAAGAAAGAAGAAGATCATCCGCGACATATCATCAATCTGCCTTTATATTATGTTAGTTCACTAGCCTAGCTTCCTACTAGCGAACTCGGTCAGATAGGAAATGCTTACTACAAACTATCATAGGAAAGAGATTCTATTAGTTAGGTTAGCTCGTTAACAACGTCTATAGGTTTAAGAATTCCTATAGTAGCTTTTTTTGACTTCCTCTCCCAAGGAGTTGTAGTTCTCTTTCTTTTATCATACTATCGGACGAGAGCACTATAGACAGATGTAACGTTCGATACGACGGTTCTTATCGGACGTTGTTCTTCTATCCTAGTGCTTCTATTTTCCTGCCGCCTTCCATTCCAAGTACGGGTAGTTTAATAAGGCTAGGGTCAATATTTTCCGAGCTGCTATTAGCTATCTTTGCCTTCCTTTGCTAGTATCCCAATAGGAGTAGTAAGCTGGGGCCAAATAAGTAAGATGGAACTCATACCTGTAGTTTGACCTAGACGATATGGACGTTAATGCTTACATCAATCCTATCTTCCTATCGTCCTTTAGGTAAAGACGGATAAGGAAGGAAAAGGTATGAAAGTTGAAGTTCTTTTAGGACTAAGATTGCCTTCCTTCCCTAACTTTTATTGGGATAAGGCCTGTAAGCTTCTTCTTTGATAGCTAGATGTGACTTTGGTAGTTCTCTATACTGAAATCCTTGAGTCAGGTTGTTCCTGCCGGGTTCTAAAAGATAAGACATCAAAGAAGGACATAAGAGATTATTTCAATCAAGTGATAACCAAAGATAGGGTCCATCCACTTTAGTTCGGCCATAGTTCACAGTAGAAAGGGCAGTAAATCTATTTTATGGGGAATCTCCAAGTAGCTACCGTAGAGTGGTCGAAGTAGAATGAATGAGAACAAATCATGATCTATCAAGCTCTTTTGTACCACTTCAATCGCTAAGCATGTAATCCAAATTTTGCTAGATTAAAGCAAGGAATCCTAGAGTTCCCAATCGTTTAGGAGACTAGCTTTCTCCTACGGATCTCTTTAAATTCAAGTACAATATACACTTGAATTAAAATATAGCACAAAGGAATACTAGTGAGTGCTCACCTACCCTCTCTCGCTTTTCCACTCGATCAATAACCGGAACTCGGAACCTCCATATAGACCTAGACCTAACCCCACATACCGCATATGCCAGTGGTTCCGTACAAGTAGTTGTGTATTGAATCTCGCCGGTACGAGGGCTTTAGCTCGGGAAGCTTTTATGCCTGTAATCGATGGCAGAACGAGCCGATCTGATCTTTTAACAAGAAATCTATAGATGTAATGTACCATTAATTGCCTTCGGATGTTTACCGATTGTTCCTAAAGAGCTAAGACTTAAAGCAACTATTAAGATCTAGCTCTTTAACCTTCTAACTTGGAGAGAAAATTCTTTTATCGCGCTCCACATCTCTCGTGGTATTAAAGTTCCCATCCTAGACTTTAGTTCATGGAGGAAAGGGACAATTTTCTTAGTCTTGTTCAAGGTTTTTTCCTTACCTTCACGTCTAAGTGCCGTTTCCATCTCCTCTCGCATAGGTCAAATTATTTTGGATGATATTTATGGTATGTACTCGCGGCCTTCAATTCGGCCTTTGTTCCTATCTTATATTAAGACACTTCCAGCTCTAGAAAGGTGATAAGCCTAATTGGTTCCTCGGAAAGCCTTCTTAATTCTAACTAGAGAGTGAAAGCCGTTATTATAAGGCATCTATCTTTCTATGGACACCATATAAAACCTCACCCAAAAGATAGACTCAAGGTCACGGTATGGTCCAAGAAAAGTAACATATAGGTGATTCCCTAGACGATTCATCCCTTTCGGGTCTTAAAAAGAATATGATGTTCTCTTTCCTCTGATCCGACAACTATGCTCCAAATGAGGGAGCCCTAGTACTTTAAGAGACAGCTTTAAAGTGTAAAGTAAAGGCTTGAAACCGATTGACTTACTTTCAAAAGATTACTCACTTGACACTTGATGTAATCGTCCAGAATGTTGGCCCACCATCAAAGGGAACTGGAAAATGAATGGCATGAAACTGGATGAATGGCAACCGCCACCTGCATAGAATTGGGAAGGACATGAGAACATCAAAGGAGACCGCCGGAAGGGGGTTAGCATTTCAATCCGATGCGCTTGCTTACTTTAGAACTTCCATTTTAAGGGTCGTAGACCTTTGCTCATTTACATTTATCATGTTCATACTTCGGAATTCAAATGCATGTGGCTAGGAAGCTTTCCACCATTCAAACTATCCGCTATTCGAGCTTCCACCTTTCTTGACTCCGTCTTTTGCTTCGAAACCTACTTCCTACTAGGAGAATATGTTATTGATTCTCTTCAAGGTAGGGGGACACTATTCATGGGGATTGTATAGAAGGGGAATCTTTCTCGTCTGGATAAAATCCAATTATATTGATCCCGAGGTTCAAGCTTATTTAAAGCATTTATTTTTTCCCAAGGTTATACCTAGCGGGGATGAAATCCCAGCTTCTTTGCTAAAATCATGACCCGTTGTGGTTGTTTACATATGGGTTCTTACTTTCATTCCTCGATCCCTTTCTCCCTTCTACTTTTAGGTAGACCACGTAGCTCATCAAGAGTCTGGGCTAAAAACTAGAAGTCGCGCATTCAATTCTAATCGTAGGCCTTCATGCCCGTGGTTTATACTATAAGACGAAAGCAGACTGAGAGGTATATTACCTCACATGCTAATACGGATTATGATTCCGATTTCAATATTGATTCAAGCACAACTCCGCTACCTCGGATTAAGATATTTTGGAAGGGCTAGAAATCTAGCAAGTTGTTAAACGAAAACCTTAAATCAATAAAGACTTTTGAATTCCTTCACTGAATCTCGTCCATCGCCTTCCTATGATTGATGGATAACCCCTTTCCTTTCTATCTGGACTATTAATGCCTCTTATGGTCCAGGTATATTTCATTACTTGTCCCTACTAGGTTTCTTTCAGCCTCAAGCTTGAGGTTATAAGAATAGGTTCATGTGAGACTTGCTTTTGATTTAAAAATTACGGCTCGATGGATTCTTGTAACCTTCTTTACACCAGAGTGCAAGCGTAGGGAAAAGATGATTTTTTTCAATGATATCTTTCTAAGAGATTGAATCGTTGGGCTAATGCCCATGATAATGCAGAATACCAAAGTGGACTCAGATAAATCTTGTCTCAAAGGTCTTTCTTGACACTTTTAAGTGCTTTTGGCTATTCATTACTATACGAGACCAACAATTCTTTTCATCCTTATTCTATTAGCTAATGCTAGACCTCCGCCCATAATGCTTTGCTTTAGGTCTCCTTTTTCAAAGGAAAAGGCAAAAGCCTAAGAGAAAAGAGATTTGACCGAGAGAATAAGAGCCGCCTAACGACTAGTGGAAAAGCCCCCCGGACTCCGCCGAGAAATAACTGGAGGAGCTCTAATTCTTTATTCTTGTCGCCGATCCGTATGCCAATGATTATCTACTTTCCATCTTCGATGCTCTTCGGATATAATTCTAGGAAGAATTCGGAAATGCATGAAGGAATCGAGCTAGGAAGAAAAACTCTCTCCGACGCAAAAGCAGACTATGGACCACGTCCTTATCTCTCGTAACCGCGACCGGAGTTATGAATATCTCTCATGCCTTAGTGATTGTGGAAAAATCGACTCGCGAATGAAGGCTTAGCTTGAGTCCTTATTTGACCGGATTTGAAAGCTACTTTGAGTAATGGGGCTTGGGAGGAAGTAACCCGCTATGAGTCTCAAAAGATGTATTCCTTTACCTCGTATATGTAGCAAATGAGGTCTTTACTAAGAGAAGGCTTCAGTATACGAGCTAATGTGGAGTGAACCGAAGACGTGACCAATACTAAGAGGTGCTCCCGCTAAAGCGATAGTAGTAGCTCCAGCCCACAATTCACTTTTCCCCTCTAGCATATCTAAGTTAAGAAGGAATTTCCCTTCACGTCGGTGACTTTTCAATAGTCGAATCGCGTGATTTCATTTCTTCTATCGTTATGCCCATCGACTCGCTTTTCTATCTCCTTAGACTCGCGATATCACCTGATAAGACGTTTGATTCTTTCTTAAGGACATCATGGCTTCATGGAGAGGGAAAAGCTTTCCCATGATGGGTTACCCGGTTCAAGGATTTGTCTTACTAGATCATCTATTGGTAGCAATGATCGAGAGATCCGACACGTAGAAGGCATCAGGATGGGAACGTTTATTATTATTGAGAATATGACAAGATGTCTTTCCTGCCCCTTATTGGTATCTGGACGGGCCATATCATCCCCGTCACTTTGCTCTAGTGACTACTATCCTACCCCGGTGGGGAGTTGACTTTGAGGCATTAGCAGTCGAGCATCACATCTCTTTCAATCAGTTGAAAGTTTGAAGGCAAGTAAGGACTATTTGTAGATGCGGGAATCTTTTAATGTAACGTGAGCCATAGTATGAGGGAGAGAGGTTAGCCTTTCGCAGGTAGAAATGACTTAATCAATAGAGAAAAGGCAGAAGTTGTCAACTATACGATATAACCAAACTCACCGGAGTTAATAGCACCAACCAGATGAAATAGCATTAAGCCTTGGAAGGGCTTACACATACATATACATGCATTAAGATTAGAAAAGTCAAAGGCTTTCTTTGTTATATCCGCACTAAAGTAGCAAAAGTTGTGGGAAATCCAACCTTAACCTATTGATACATTTGTTTAGGCCAAAAAGACGGGTTTTGATGAACTTGGTCGATTTCACTCTCCCTCGTAGGTGGAAGTTGAGGAGATTGATTTGTTGAGCGAGCAGCAAACCGGATCCGAGAACTTGAGAGATGAATGGCGTAGTTCCATTGGGAATGGGATGAGACTGGACTTGCCGTCTTTCAAATGAAGGTTTATGGAAGATATGGTCTTTATGTTGGCATGGTTATGATGGCATGGTTTATGATTTTGGCATGGTATGTTTAAGATCTTTTTCTTGTAGGGTTAGCTCCCCGTTAAGCTACTAAGGTAATGCTTACTATCTTCGCAAGATGCGAGCAAGTTAGCGGGAACCATTACGCATAGCCGGTTTAGTGTCACTGCTTGCAAAGCTTTCCTTACTTTATTCATGTAGCTGAATAGGTTGCTCAGCAGATGAATGACTTGTCTCGGTATCGGAAAATTGCTTTGTTTCATTCCTATTTTGATCGGTCAAGCCGGTTCCTTTCCTTTAGGAACTAGTGAAAATCCCTCACAGCAATAGGACCGATCTTAGATTATACCCACCAAGCTCTAAGGTTTAGGAGAGATTGCCCAATACTCCGTTGACCGAGCTGCATTCATTGCCAATGCTTTGCTCCTTTTATTAGACTCAACAACTCTTGGCCAGATCTTTGACTTATGTCAGTGATCCATGGATATCAATTCTTCAAGTTATCTCCTTACCTTATCGGAAAGTTCCCCACCAAACCCATCACTCGAAAGAGTTTTATTCTCTGCCTCAATGGTATGTAAACAACCTTTTATTTGAAGATTCATATGTCGAGCATCTCCATCTCCCATTCCATTGTTGGTAAATACGGAGTCTAAATCAACCGCGTGGTGAATGAAAGAATGGATACAATCATTCGCTCATGGGTTGTTCGCAATGGAACTGGGAAACCTGAAAGGGAATACCTAGCTCGCAAGGCAAGTGGTGCGATCTCGGCTTGAGAAGCTAAATCGATGGGGAGGCTCGTGAGCTATTTGTTAAACACATTAGCCACCTAATGAACATGAATTAAGAATAACCTTTCCCTCGGAAGAGGTGTGGGGTAACTTAAGAATAAGAAGAGAGGAAAGGAGTCGTCACTCGACTCGAGGAAGAAGCAAAGGCGAAGGGAGAAAGGAATGGATTGACTACTAGCGTGCTTTCTTTGAAAAAGGTAGTTTATGTGCTTTCCGGCCTAAGGCGAGAACACACCATTCTTAAAAGTATGCTCGATGATTTTTCATCATTGATGATAAGGTTTTATCTAAACACACAAGGCGGTCTTATTATATCCTTGAGTAAGTCAATTATTTCAAGCTCGGGTGCCATCGAGTTTGCGAAGAAGTTTTTGGGTAAAAGGAATGCAAGCTGATCTTTCGCACCGTATCTTTGAAGTCCCTATTGTGTGCTTAGGGGCACGATTGGTTAGTGTCAAATAAGAGTACTTCGTAAAATCAACATACTTCAATGTAATAAGGAGTATCGTGTTAGATCTCGACAGATGTCAACCCAAAATAAGAGATGGGGAAAGACCGAAAGCGGTTGTTTGAAAGTGAAGAAGAATACGCTGTTTTAGTAAGAGAAGTGGTGCAGCTTGGATCTTTCCCCGATGGAAGGTTTGAGAAAATGAAATCAATAGAAAGAGGAGAAGGGACAAATGCCACCTCGGGTAGGGACCGCTCAGGGCCGGTCAAACCATTTTTGGTATTAAAGCACAGGTTTAAGATTCTGTAGACTTACTAGCCTCATGCATCGTGTAGATACTTAGCTTAGGAAATTTATTCTATTTCGTAGGTGCTGAGGATGCCGCGTGGACGAGGTCAAGGAACCATCACGTTCTGAAACAGATTTTTCCACCAGCAATAAAATAATCTTAGCCGATAAAGAAATGGACCAAAGATACGACCAGGCTATAAAAAAAAATAGACTGACCCGGGTGTCGAGACCAGAGGTGAGGCAAGACTTTGAAAGTATATTAGTTGAGTGACTGGAGACCAGTAACAAGATAGCGTCCTCTTAGAGGTATGTGGGCCAAAACGCATTGAAATGAGACTCCCATCTACCCGAACTTAGTCGAAGTCCTATTAGAGATGGAGGCGAATCAAACAACTCTTATAGATGGATGGGATATGAAGGAAGAACAACTGATAGTATTTGCAGCCTGCTTTTTCCGATCGATATACAAGGGGTTGGAAAGTACAGTTCTTCTTTCCGTCCCCACAGCCGTGACAAGAGAGGGTTTATTCTCCAATAGCGGGTGCTACTTTTTAAGGGTAGGGGCTCACCACTTTATACTTTTATTATACGGGGAACCCACCCACCATCCTTATTTAGAGATTTCATTCATTCCAAGCTTCATTCTTTTAAGAAAAATTCATTCATATGTGCTTTATTGCTTCTTCCCACCCTCCACCCATGGAATTGAATTCATTTGCATTTGTTTTCTCTCGCGGTCATGCCTTTATCATTTTTGATATGGACTTTAACAAATAGAGGCAGAACCACTCCGAAAGGTGACTAAGAAAAGAAAAGGGCTCTGCAATCGCATCCTATTACTGTACACGTTGATGATCTTGTATATTAACCGAGACTACATCCGTACTCGCCCGAGAACACGTACGTCCTCCCTGTAATTGTCTTGTGTTAGGGTTGAACAAACATACTCGATATGCCCGCATGTCGAGAGTTCACTCCCTCTCTCTCAGCTAAGGAAAGAGATAGATAGATAATTCATGTACTTCGCTATTTCCTGCGGATCTATCGTATCGTTACTTCTCTCTGATTGTAATTTCCCACATGCTGTACTATACCGCTCAGGAAAACAAACAAGAACCAGGCTAGGCTACTCCTATTCCCCTTTCTGAATCAACTTGTCCTTGCGCTTACCACTACCACTTCTTAAAACTTGCGAGCGAGTGTCGATCGCTCCTTTGCCTGGGCAAGATCTGACGACTCCCGCCCCAAAGATGGCGGGTTACGAATTCAGACTAGCTACTGTCAAAGAGGCCAGGAACGAGCTTCTGCTTTATCTAAAGAAAAAACTCTTCCTGATGCGCGGATTCAGAGCGATCAGGTGAAGCCCCCCTTCTCGTTGAATGACCGGCCCTTTCTTATTCTTAGACTTGGTGAACTCCTGTCGCGATGAATTAAACTACGTTCCATGCCCCGCTGCTTGTCAATCACATCGGAAAGTCGTTGGGTCGGCGGAGACCTCTTTCGGCAAAGAATTATACCACAAAGCCCCAACTAGGTACTACCACTTATAGGAGTCTTCTTTGCTAGTAGAATGCCTCCTACGAGAAGAAAGAATAGTGGGATGCTCAGGCTTTCGTTGGACGTGACAGTCAGTTACAGTTGGTAAACTAACGAAGGGAAGAATTTGATTGAATCACAGAATTGAATCGGGTCTTTGATTCCTCGTTGCATACTTCAATGGGAAAGGAAAAAAGCTTTGTTGCGTGCTCCTTTGGGTGTGGTTGCAAGATCTCACTTTCAGTTTGAAAATGTGTACGTAGCTTCCTTGTACAATAGCTCTCTCTCTCTGAGAGAGTGATCGGGAAGCATTCTCTCGACCCTACCTTTCTCATACGTCTTTATGAAAGCCTCTCGCTTTTCGAGATCCGGTCCATCATCAACTCAGTCAGATCTTCTTCTTTGCCTGCTTTGATTAGGCTTCCTTTAACGGATTTTATCGGCATTTCGTGCCTGCAGCCCTGCTGGATTCGACCTTTTATCAGATCAGCTGGTTGAGTAGCGTAGTAAGGTTAGAGGCAGAACTAGAAGAGTTGACCCTATTTTTTCTTTCTTATTTTTTTTTTTTCTCAATTCGATTTCAGTCTCCGAAGTCCTTCTTGATCGATGGTCCCAATTACCATTAGTGATAATTTAATTAGCAGCAGCTTTTTTGGAAGGCGAGGTACTCATGTGTGATCACGGATTCCACGGTAGCAGTAGTTATAGCTCTACATTAGGAGCACGGGGCTCTATCTAAAGGAGGTACGAACCCCTCCCGGTAGGATGCAGCTGAAAAAGGTAAGCCGGTTGGGCGCTAGCGCGGTCCGCTTCGCCGGAGCTCATTGCTTTTCATTTTGATAGGAGTAGGTGCTTGCTGGTAGAGAACCATCCCCCCCTAACTTGAATCGTGGAAGGTCCATAAGCAGTCCATTAGCTGTCTGTCCAGTGGCGTAAATTAAAATTAAGTTGTCTGTCCCGTAATCCAGATGTGGGAACGTCCCCGTTATGTTATCGTGTAAGTAAGGAGAATGCTTTCTATTCGTTATAAGCCTTCGATGCCTGTCTCATTTGAAGTTGGTGTAATAGTACTCACAGCCCCCCAGGGAGACTTTATTCCAAGTCTTTCTTCCATTACGTCTGTCTCAATGTCTATTGTATCGAGTGAAAAGGCTGTGTGTGCTTTCGATTCAGACATTTGACTATTTTGTCGAGCGTAAAGCCGATTCGTTGGGCGAGCAGAGGAAAGAAAGAAAACACTTACTTATTGCTTTGCTGATTTCATTCAAAAGCGAAGGAAGAAAGCTACTCGACCAAAGCAAAGAGCAAGCTGAAAAACGCAAGCACAAAATTTCAATGTAAAGTTTTATGCATGCGCAAGAGAAGTCGAAGGCCTTTGTCTGTGCCAGTCCCCGAGGAATAGGTTGTTCCAGGTAAGACTTTCTATAGTCGCATTCCTCTGCTGTCCCCTTGTTTGAGGAGTTCAGAGTTTCATCCAGTTCCTTACGAGTGTACCAATTCCCCTCCAGCCAGTCTTAAGCCAACAGTATCCTATCACATCACAAGCCATCAGGGAAGGGAAATCCTAGACTCAGACGAGGCTATGAAATAGGTGAAGTAGTCCTCAAAACCATGGGAAGAAAACATATTAAGGTACCCTTTAGGACTGATGCTGCTGGCTTATGGGATGTAGCAGAAAGGGGTGTAACAAAACTTGCAGCAAGAAGGACTGAAACAAACTCCAACTCAAAGATCCGGGAGGGAAACTATCCTCTTACCTCGTACCTCGTAGACCCCCTATCGATAAAAAAGTATTCGCTTGTATCCAAACCGCCTATTCCACTCTAACTGGTGGAACTATAGAGGCTTATGCAACAAGCTTGGTTGTACTGATAGATTCAATTAGGAGCACAACGTATACTCTGGGAGTCCTCCATATCCATCATATACAATATATGGGGGAAGAAATGATAGGGCCTAACTCTCCATAGGTGTAGTCTCCCACTCGCTCGCCTGGCACGACAGAAGAAGAAACTCGATGGAAGGCAGGCAAAAGGAGAGCAACTCTAACTTCAACTTAAACTGGCTCACAGAAGATATCGCAGAAAAGCAACCATACAGGGACGCCGTTGGCTTACTCGCTTTCTTATCAATTGTATGCAGATTCTCCTTTTTAGGATATTCTTTGAAGCTTGAGATGAGTAATGAAATATATATTTCTACACTTTCTCTTCTATACTCGTCTTGGAAGTATGGTTTGCGAGCTGCCCGAGAAGAGATTCCTTAAAGGACAGGGACAGGCCGGGAATGAGACTTGTATTGGAAGAAATGAAAGCCCCTAAAATCGTTAACCTCATGAAACTTGGTAATCTCATGGTAAGGACAGGTCTTACTAACTTAGACCTATTATCCTTCTCATACTACTTTAGGGGTAGATCTATTAGGACTGGTATGACTGTTATCCTTTTATCCTGGTCGCTCATTCACTTAGCTGGAAGCACGCATTCATATCTGTCTTGGTAAGCAAGATTAGGTTAGTCTTCCTTACGAAGAGTGGGCATGATCGATTTGAAATGTGAGCAGCGGATCAGAAAATACCTAATAAGAATTCACTTGAGCACCTCAGATCAGACATAAAGCGGGAAATGCTTGTACCTATTACTTTAGACCTGGGACTTTCCGGGCATATAACGGTTTTAAAGGTGCTCTTCACTGGTCTTTCTCCTCCGCAGGTTAAGCCTACTCCTCAATAAACATCTTATCTCATCCACCTATTTCATAGCCTCGTCTTCCTCCATGAGGCTACTACTCGACTCGGGATATTCCTACTGTTCGGACTAAACTGGATCTACTCATGCTGGACCGACTGTGCAATACCAACAATGGAGCACGCTGCCCGTCCGCGGAGGCATTCTGGTAGGAAGGCCGGCCACCACACTACATAAGATAGAGCTGGCGGAGAAAGCTCGAAGAGCTTAGCTTCCCTTGTCTCTGTTCTGCCCAAGCTTTGAACTTCCTGTATGTATTTCGATCGAACCACTTGATAAACTCCCAGTGTGTAGGAGACAACCCTCCCTGCAGGCCGATCTATGAGGGAAGGTAAATTCCATCTCTATCCCCCAGGTAAAGTACTCTAAGAAAGAAGGACAGCTCAGCTCTATCTATTAGGTAAAGATACCCTGATTAAGGTGGTGCAATGGACAGCTAGCTATAGAATCGGTAGCCGGGCGGAGCAGCTCGAAGAGGGGCATCTATCTCTATTGATCGAGCTAAAAGTTTTTATTCCGGGGAGGAGAAAAGGGAAGTCAAGCGCTACTTATTACAAAAAGGCGAACCACAGAAGGAAGAGCTTTTTCTCGGTATCAATGACTCACTTATAGGCAAAAGAAAAGAGGGGGACTAAGGGTTGCTATTGGTTTTCTTTAAAGATCCATCAACTCAAAGAGAATGATTGTCGGAAGCGGAAATGACTTCGCGGGCGTGCATACTTGCTTGGTTACGACTTCTTCCAACTGCGAGGAAAAAGCTTTCCAGCAGTCCAAGCAGATGCGAGTGAAATTGCTGCTCCGGAATTATTTTTCGCTTTTTTGAAGCCTGGAACCCTGTGTAGCCTGTGCGAAGGAAGCCTAGACTGGAAAGGTGGGATCGAATCCATCCTAAAAAAGAAAGAATTACCCTTCATCTCTTGAGCTCAGTAGGATATACTTTATTCAACTTTCAGTTAGTATGAAAATGCAACTATATGCTTAACGCATTTAGTTCAATGTAGGTGTAGGTAAGGATGTGCTCTAAGGGATAAAATTTTCTATTCCCATCCCGAATCTACTTATCGATACTCGTTTCATTCAGTTCTTTATAAGAGCAGTAGTCACATCCTGTCTTCTATCCCCTCCTCCACCCCATGCGCGGAAGGGAAGTTTCATTCGGCGGTATCGTATATAAAGATTACGACTTCATTTAGAAAAACTCGAAATCTCGTAAGAGAAGAAAATTTATTAAGAGAAGAGTTTGATCCTGGAGGCGAAGAGTCGACTCGGACATAAAAGAGTGAAGGAAAAAGCGTGAGGATCATTTCAACCCTGTATGTTAGAAGGTGCAAAATCAATGGGTGCCGGAGCTGCTACAATTTCTATGATCATCTCTATTTTGGGTATTCGGGTAATCCTCCTTAACAGACGAAATATTCCTATTATGTCAATGCCAATTGAATCAATGTTTTTAGTTGGGAATTCGAACTATCAAAAGAGAATTTTATACTTGAAGTGAATTTTAATTGGCGTTATGCTAGCCCGCACGGGCTTTCTCCTTATTGAAAACATACATAATATCATCCTTCTTTCTCCTTGTGGGATTCTTCCCTCGGAGATGAGCCTCCTTGAGTTCTATCTATCCCATCCGCATCAGGACCCGGAATGGGTGGAATATGTACGTGAAGTAATAAGGACCACGTCCATCCATTCAAAAACATATGAAGTTATGATCCGGGACTTCCTGAACACCGAGTTGTGTTTTGCGACTCGCGACCAGATAAGCTCACTTTTTCAGCTTCTTTTTATGGGAGAGAGGATCCTAAATTCTGGATTGATCCTATCGACCTGGATTGCATACTGAGGGTTCACCTTGAACCCTTGGAATTCAATCATAACGCTCTCTGCCAGGTCTTGGAGAGCTTATGTAAGGAGGGGCAAGAGTCCCCGTTCTATTCCTCAGTCAAGACTTCCCAGTCCTCACATTTCTCTGGCTTTTAAACCAAAATCGGGAAATGCAAGATAGATTCGCTTTTCAGCATCACATGCTGACCGTCGCTTTGGAGAAAGCCCCATAGAATTCATCTTCTTTTTTTTTTTTTTTTTTATCTTTTTTTTAAAGATAGTTCGATCATCGATTCCAATCCGATAACGTTTTTTTCGGTATGCCGCTCCGCGAGCAAGGAGCGAGAGAACCAAGTGGGCTGTGGTGATGTCAGAATTTGCACCTATTTGTATCTATTTAGTGATCAGTCCGCTAGTTTCTTTGATCCCACTCGGTGTTCCTTTTCCATTTGCTTCCAATAGTTCTACCTATCCAGAAAAATTGTCGGCCTACGAATGTGGTTTCGATCCTTCCGGTGATGCCAGAAGTCGTTTCGATATACGATTTTATCTTGTTTCCATTTTATTTATTATCCCTGATCCGGAAGTCACCTTTTTCTTTCCTTGGGCAGTCTCTCTCAACAAGATTGATCTGTTTGGATTTTGGTCTATGATGGCCTTTTTATTGATTTTGACGATTGGATCTCTCTATGAATGGAAAAGGGGTGCTTCGGATCGGGAGTAATCACTAGTGATAGGGCAAAAATAGGGGGAAGGACAAAGGAAAGAGCAATGCCTACATTAAATCAATTGATTCGTCATGGTAGAGAAGAAAAACGGCGCACGGACCGTACTCGAGCTTCGGATCAATGTCCCCAGAAGCAAGGAGTACGCCCGCGTGTTTCAACGAGAACACCGAAAAAACCAAATTCAGCTCCACGTAAGATAGCCAAAGTACGGTTGAGCAATCGACATGATATATTTGCTCACATTCCGGGCGAAGGTCATAATTTGCAAGAACATTCTATGGTGTTAATAAGAGGAGGTAGAGTGAAAGATTTGCCAGGTGTGAAATCCCATTGTATTCGAGGAGTCAAGGATTTGCTGGGAATTCCGGATCGAAGAAGAGGCAGATCAAAATATGGTGCGGAAAAACCCAAATCGATATGAATGGAAGATGCCTCGGGAACTTTCGAAAATTCAATTGGGAAATTGAGTCTTTATCATTTTTATTTTTAGGCGAGCAGCACGAACGCTATCATACTAATCAAGGCAGCGGGGGGGCTGTTTTCCCGGCACTATACCTTCTTTCGGCAGTAGATGAGGGCATGGTGATCACGAGACTGACTGATTGGACTTTATCCTGGGCGATTAAAAAAGTGCCAACCCCTAGTAGCAAGTGCACAGTACGTAACCCTATACGTACCACAAGACTGCGATTTCGAACATTGCTAGACGACATTTTTTTAAATTTGGTAAATCGTAACATAAGAGAAGTATTTGCACATGAAGGGAAATAGCGGGGATATGCTGAGACCAGAGGCAGTCCCAAGAGCGAAAGTCACTGATAGCCGCATTGAGTGGGTCTTCGGGAGAACATGAGTTTCACCGGTGTAGTGCAGTTGGACTTCTTCGCACGGGTATCAAATCAATGCTATCGCTTTCTACAACAGCATTGATAACACTAAACAACAACCCAAACTAACCACAGTCTGACCTTAAAGCCTCAAAGAAAGAGGCGCCAAAATAAGGAACTCCACTTTTTTTACATGCGATCCCCTGAGCGCTAACTGAACACTTACTTTAACCCAAAGACCAGATAGTGCCCAATGAAGACCAAAGCAAGGACCCGAGCATCGTATTAAGACTAAGACACAGGCTCGTTGAGAAGTCTTTAGGAGACCTGTTACCGTGCTACTCTTCACCGGTTATAGATCTAACTTCATGGGTGACAGCCAGATCAAATCCTCTCATCAACGGGACAAACACAAAGAGGATAAAAAAATCCCCTAAAAATTCAAGTGTGGAGAATGATCGAACGGAGAAAGAATCATGCGCAACAGGCTTCTGCTAGGCAATAGGACTATACTCTGACTGATTGACTAAGGATTTTCAGGGAGCTCGTAGCCTGATGCCCCCGCCGTCTTGGCAAGGTTTGTTTGGCAATGAGACTCAGTTTGACATCCATCGAAAGCGGAGAGACCGAAGGAGAGTGTCCTTCCCCAGCATCCATTCCTTCGTAGTCTTGTTTGATAGTAGAAAAGCGTAACCTAAGCGCAACAACGAGCTTCCGCCAGACAATTGGACCGCTCACTACTTGGGCTATTACTGGGAGACTGATCATCCAAAGGAGAGCAAAGAAAATAGGGTTTCGGTTGCTTCACAGGGTAAGAGAGGCTGGGCTATTTTCAGAAGTGGGCAACTCCGCTGTTACATACAGTCTACCAAAAAGAGGCATATCCGGCTGTTATAGAATCTCCTGCTATTGAATATGAGAAACTATCCAATTCCATAACAGAAGAGAGAGAACTAGAGCTTTTGGCTTTCTTCCTTGACTTCGATCAAGGATTGCAGCTAGATAGGGTTGTGCGTAGCGTTAACTTAACAATCGAAAATCTCTTTGTCGAATCTCGTCATAAATCCCCTTGATCTTACTTTACTCTTTTTATCTCTCCTTGCTGTTCAATATATCGAAAGTAGTGTTCGAAATCGCCGATATTGGTTCATTCTAATTCTAAGTAGCTTCCGTCCTCGGCCAGAAAGACTCGTTTACGGTAAGTTCCGCGCTTGGCCGACTCGCTCCTTTGCGGTACGATTCCGTGCAAGAAAGATCTACTCAAGGAGGTGGGATGTTTGCAAAAAGAATTGAACTACGGCTATCGATTCGACTATGTCGTTCCCATAGTTACCTAGATAGCTGCTTCTATCTAGCGACTACGCGAAAAGTTCTGTTCTTGACAGGCCCGGGTCAAAGGAGTTCACGTTAGTGAACTAGAAAAGGAGTCTATCTTGGGTTGGATCCAATGCTCTCAGTCCAATCTCTTTCTCCCACAGCTTTCATCTCGATTAGTAGCTGCTTGAAAGGCCTGTGCTTGAGAGGAGGAATTGGAAGTGAAGTCTTTTCGATATCACTTCTATTAGCGCCCATAGGGGTCGCGCCTTGCCTCTGAGTAAAGGAAGTCTTCTAGCTAAGAACTCAATTCCTGGGGTTTTTTGTTGGTTAGCAGCTGGGACAAAAATCCTACTCAAGAAATAGCTTATTTCTAAATAAGAGCTCTTTTGTTTTGAATGCATTTCCTTCTTTTATTATATAGTGGTTGCTACTGCCCATGTCGATGAAGTGACATTCCAATCATCTACCGATCCGATGGTCGAGCCTTCAGGCTTCTTCCTTTTTTGCCTCTTTAAATAAGGCAGTTTACACTTTTTAAGTTAAAGCGGAAAATGATTTCTTTCGCTGTCCGACCCCGGCACTCATAGTACCTACGGTCTTTGAGCGGCCCAATGCTCATTCACTTATTGGGTCAGCATTTGAACTCGTTGGCTAAGCCCTTTCAGCTTCGTACCTGACGGCAAGACACTCTTTGTCCTACGCTGATGTTCTCCCTTATCCATTGAGCTAGGCACTTCTATGAGTAGCGGGAGCGGTACTATGAATATATCAATCTACCGTGATCCCTTCGTCCACTCAATCCCCGGAAGCTGAATCAAGTGCGGGTGAATTCGTTCCCTTGACCCCCGCTACCATTTCCTCTTGTCTGAAATCGGCCGTCAACGACAGATCGGAACATGGCGACGTATATAAAGAATAAGTTCCCCGCTCGAGGGAAATTCTGCTATAAATACACACCAATGTCTCCCGCAGCGACGCAACGGTTGGCCGCCTGATGAGCCTCACTCTCTTTGAGAAATGATGTGCGCTAGCCGTATTTTTGAATTTATCTCTCAGTTGAGCAAAACTTTTTGCCTTTCCTGAGACTCTTCTGCCCCGGCTTACTAAGAATCTTCTGGACACGAAAGTCTCTCTTTGTGGGAGAACTATTCCCTTTGGGACAGGATTCCACGACTCTATCATTTGAATGAGAGCCACTCTATTATGCGGTATACTTTAGCTTCGACTTTCACTCTTTGTTCCACTAACTGGGAATCCGCTTTTCAAGTCAATAGAGCACGCAAGAAGCTGTCCAGAGTAGAGTGAGAAGGCGAGGGTAGTCCAGTTACAGGTAAGCTCATGAATGCCTTAGCTAAACTTTATTTAATACCTCTTTAAAGCTTTCAAGTGACTTAAGTTATCCTAGAAGGTAGGTAGTGAAGTGATCTGTGATTATAGTATAAAAATAAGGTAAGCATTCAGCTGTGCTCAATCTGATATTGATATCAGTCAGATACTTTACAAAAGAAACTGCCTTAGGAAGAGAAGCTCATACTGTTGGAGTCCTCTCCATCAAGTTGCTAGCCATCAGTAGTTGGTCTAGTAGTTACAATGAGAGATATATTTATCTCGTTTTAAGCCCTTCTAGTTGCAGCAAGGGCAAAAGCTTAGAAGTTTACTTCTTCTTCTCCATCAAGTGATCAAGCCTGTTCAAGAAAGTTATTTTCTCTGCTTTATTCCCCACCTAATAGTCCTACCTTGGATAGCAGATTCTAGGTCCTAAGGATAGAGGCTAGCCAGTTCCCATTCATTATTTTCTAAGGATGCTCTTCGGCTGGTCAATAGGGCACATCGCTTTCGTTCTTTCCATTCAATATCCCATTCCCTATCCCTATCTGTCTTAAGACCTGGAAGGGAAACTACTGCACAGTCTCGAAACCATAGCATAGCAACAATGTACTAAGTCTTACATTCTTGGAATGAATAAGGGCGGATACCTTCGGATCCTAACACCAATTAGTGGCTCGGACATTCGGATTACAAGGTTGATTCTCAAGCTGGGGCAGTGAGGTGGCGGAACTGGTCAAGCTTTTGGTTTTGGTATCTGCATTCAAATATTCCCTTTATTTCTGGAGAGAGGTCTTTCAACCACAAGGCATAATACGATATATTAGGAACTAACACCCGAAAGTGAGAGAGCTGCTCTTAAATAAAGTATATTTCTACTGCTGCAGTTGGTCATTCTAAAAGAAATCCTTTTCCCCATTCTTCAAAGAGAGTCTTTCGAAGGTCTGGTCTCAAAGTTGTAGCATGAAGGTCGTCTGGGAATGAGGTTTCGCGACAATAGTACAACTTATATCCTGTTTCCCGGCTGGCCTATCTTTATTTTAGCCATTGGAGCACACCCTTCGCTAGGAAGGGATCAGTTACGAGTACGAAATTTTGCACATACAAGTAGGATAGCGCGATAAGGCAGTTACACTCCTCCGCCTGGCATTCCAGAAAAAATACTCGTGAGGTAGACAACCTCATGTCATGCGTGAAAATAGTAAGGACCTTGCCTACGCCAATCTAAAATAAAAGACCAAGAAAGCGAAGAGGCCCTCCCCTCCGTTAAGAGAACAATTGGCTGAACTGCTCCGCCCGGATATGGATCGACTCCTTTCGCCTTACAATACCAGGAAGATCCAAACCATAGCTGCCATTTTGCTTTCGGACTCTTCCTTGCCTGCGTTTGAGAGGTCTGTACTTGAATGCATCAAGAAGCTCCCTGCTGAGGTGTTGTACTACCGCCAGCTTTTGAGGGACAAGGAAGCTTTAATGGAGACCCTTAAGAGGCGAGAGAGGCTGAAGACTCTTACTGTCAATGCTCTGAAAACGTCTGCTGCGGTGAGTGGCTTTTCCAGGGATATAGAGGAGCAAAGAAAAGAAATAGCCATGGCGCAGTTGTCCATAGAGCGTATGGAGAGAGAACGTGCTCAGGCGGATGAAGCTCTGGACAAGACCGTGGCTGGGGCTGGTCGTAGATCAGGGAGAAATTGGGCAATTTCTCAGACAATGAAGGAGAAGAATTGAGAAGGATTGAGAGGTGGCTTCCTGATCATAAATCAGGAATAGGAACAGGGCTCCCTTTATCAATCTCAATGGACGTGGGAGCCTTTGAATCAATAAAGGGCGGGAAGACGACAGCTACCTATCCTTTCTCTCAGCAAAGTAAATTTCAATGAAAGTCGGACGAGAAGGGAGATGAAGCCTTGTTGAATAACAAAGGCCCACAAGTTGTGAGCTCAAGCAACCTTAATTAAGTAAGGGAGGTGCGCTCATAAGGTTGATTGATAAGCCCGTTCCCTGTGAGTCCGTGAAGCGTTTAATCAAGAGATACTCGCTCATAAAGTAGGGTGAGCAGTGAATTCTATTCATCGAAGGTAGCGCGTCCAAGTAGTTAACTAAGAGATATTCGTTCATCTTCTCATAGGTCGCATCTATATATGTAGTATAGGCTCTACCAACACTATGTTTCGAATAGGGTATTCAGTATGCGGTACTGCATTGGAAAGAATGGACGGGGGACCGAGGTGAGCACTCGTTGAATAAGTAGGACTGGGGCTCTTGTTTCCTTAAAATCAACGGAAAACACGGGAGAGATGGCAGCTTATCTGTCTTTCTGGACGACTCCCCCTAAGCGAAGCGTATTTGAATCAATAGAGGACCGAGAGGGAAATTGTTAGTCCTTTTCTTCAACTCGTCCTTCCCAAAATAGGGAGCGGAGCTTTTCACTCACTCCTATTTGATCGTGGTTTCTTAAATTGCTGAATTTCATTATGAAATAAAAATTCAGTGAAATGGAACTACGGAATAAATAGCTACCAATCAATCCAATCCTAAGCTCTCACTAGATGGCTTAACATGTGCAGCCTAGTGCTGTGTTTTCAAGCGTTAATCTTTGTACCATTAGTCAAAAACATCCCTTAATCGGTTGAGTTGCTATCGGTAAACAAGAAAAAAAGCCCTTTTTTGTTGAATAAAAACTGACGCTTATCATGATTGATGACCGATTCCCCTTCGCTAAATAAAAGGTCATTTCATAGCTTTTTAGGGCCTTATTTAGGGTGTGGTCTTCCAAGTCGCAAGAAACTAAGAGTGATTGGATACTTATGACCAAGTAGAACGGCGATGTGCAATACTTACTTCTACTGGTCGGATTCCGCCGAATAGACGGGAATGACAAGCTTCATTACCCTTCGATAAATCCCATCGGCTCCGCTCCCGCTTAATGCGTAAATGGCTTAAAAAGCTTCCTCGGGAATCGGCCATTCGGGGTACCCCTTTATGAGCAGCAATCATGGAAGGAAGGCGGTCTTTCTTTGTGGAAAGGAAGCTTGACTAAAAAAATAAGGTGTCCCACTTAAGAAGGCTAAAGTAAGACTCCTAAACATGAGTTATGGAATGGTAGAACCACCTTCTTTCAAATACCTAAAGGTATGGGGATGTCTACCTTAAAAATAAAGAGTTCCCGACTCACGAAAATGGTCGAGATTGGATCGGAAGGCCGTTGATGGTGTCTTCAATTTGGATAACTGCTGCTGAAATAGTGTTCCATGAACATTTCTCGTGCATAAATATGGAGATAGTGATATCCATGTGAATATAGTTATAGAAGTCGGAGAGTAAGTATTTTTGGAGGAAAAATTTCTTTATAAGGATGCACAAGAATCAAGTTTTTCTAAAAGAACTCAAGATAAATCGAGCTATAGATGATACGACTATACCGATGGCCAAGAGGAGGAATTTAAGCGTGGAGAGACTAGAGAAATCCTAAATCTTTTGGTCAGGATTTTTTAAATTATTTGTTAGAAAATGAGCCTGCTTACCTTCAAGGAGGCTATGTCGTCTCTTCGAAGCTCCTTTATGGGAAAGAGGATGTGAATAGTGAGATTAAATCCATCTTACATGTATCGTACATTGGAAATTGGTGGATCTTTTTCCTAGAAATAAACCCTTGGGGAGCAAATGGATTTCGAGGAAGATGAAAGTCGATGGATCAATAGATAAGTACAAGACAAGACTTGTAATAAAGGTTATAGACAAAAAAAGATCTTGGCTATTTTGATAATTATTCACTAGTGACGAGAATTACATCCATTCGAGATGTTGATAGCATTTGCGACGATCAAGTAATTTAGAGATACGTAAAATGGATGTGAAGACAACCTTCTTGAATAGAAATCTCGATGAGGAGATCTCAAATGGAACAACGCGAGGGATTTGTGGTTCCTGAAAAAGAAAAGAAGGTATGTAGGCTTGTAAAATCTCTTTTCTGATTAAAACAAGCACCTAAACAATGGCATGAGAAGTTCGATCGAGTCAAGATGGCAAATGGCTTTAGGATCAATGAATATGACAAGTGTGTTTATGTGAAAGGTGCTTGATAAGGAATATGTCATCGTGTGTGTCTATGTGGATGACATGCTTATTATTGGAAGCAATAATAATGTCATTAAATGTACTAAAAAAATGCTATCCGAGTAACTTCGAGATGAAGGATATAGGCGTGACGAGATGTGATTCCAGGTATAAAGATTTCTGTTATGGTGAGAAATTAACTAGACTTCTAGACTTGTAATGGGGTGACCTATGATTTAGCGAAGACACCTATAGATGTTAACATGCACCTAACAAAGAATATTGGAGAAGGAATATCTCGATTGGAGTATTTGCGAATTATCGAGTAGTTTAATGTACCTTATGATTTGCACAAGGCTCGATATAGCATGTGTTGTGAGCAAACTAAGTAGATACACTAGCAGTCCAAAGACAAGACCATTGGATAGCTATTATACGGATTTAGGTATCTTAAATATACTTAGAACTATAGTACACTGCTTATGTAAGATGTACTGCAGCGTGTCCTAGAAGGATACCGCGATGCTAATTGGATATCGACTCGAAGGACTCAAAGTCCACGAGTGGATATGTCTTTTCTTTGGGATGTGCGGCCATGTCGTGGAAATCCTCTAAACAAACATGTATAGTCGGATCTACTGTGGAATTTGAGTTTTATATCTTTAGATAAGGCTACGAGGAAAGCATAGTGGCTTGAAATTTCTTAAAGGATATTCCAAGATGGCGAAATCATGTGCCATCTATTTGCATACATTGTGATAGTCAATCTACGATTGGAATGTTATAGAGTAATATGTATGACGGCAAGTCTAGACATATTTGTCATAGACATAACCGCTGTTAGGGAAATTTCTCTTGAAATGGAATTATCTCGATTGACTATGTGAAGTCCAAAAGATAATATTGCGGATTCGATGATAAAAAGCTTGAATAGAGAGCAAGTGCATAAATCATCAAGGATAATGGGTCTTAAACTTATTACGCAAGATTCGTCATAACGATAAACCCTGCCTTCTTGACGAGAAGATCCACGAATCTTGGTTGAAAGGGAAGAGCGAGTTATGTATGATCCCGCGTAGAGCATTGTGGGGGATAGTCCTTCGTGGATAATTCTCTTACCTATTCCTATGATGAGAGAGACAATGTTGCAATGTGAGTATGGAGGAGAAGCTAATACATTTAATGATTCTTATATCTTGAGAAATCAAGTGAAGTATTACGGGATACTCTTAATAAGAGATCACCTATTTCGAGTAGGAAGTGTGGTCACTTCTTGGAAAATATATTAGGCTATATTTTCTATGAGTACTCAAGAATATCGGGAGTGATTCGGGGCCAAAATGAACACGACCGTAGAAAGCGAACAATGTACGCTGGAATATTGTGTAAATATTATTGTCATGGTTTGCGTAAAAGTTGAACAATTCAAGACATCACGTTCACCTGGTTAGCGAGTAAATCCAGTAGTATTTACAAGGAAAGATTCAATGTCAAAAACTACCTATCCTTACAATATTTTTCTGTTGAACTCTCTCTCGGGTCTGTTTATTACATGCATTTTAGTTAGCCAATTACATTCATATTTGGGATTATTGTAATTATTGAGATGTAATTGACTTATTCTTATTGTGTTTGACTTACTATTGTGTTTCCTATCATTGTTTTCACTTATTAGCCTTATGGTTTTCTTGCTTTAGGGCGGTTGACAAATGTTGCTTTGTACTAACTAGGATGGCACTTAGTTTAAAATTCGGACCATGTGATGTATTGTCTAGTGGTCATGTCGACACTCCATTTTGTAGCTCATATAAACAAAGCTCAACATTATTGATTACAGAGCATGAGAGAAAGAAACGAATTCTCCTCTTCTTCTGTCTAGAAAATTCATATATGTTGTCTTTGATCCGCATAGTGTCTTGTGAGACTTTTAACATTGTTGTTTCGTCAACAATCTCGAAGATTGTGAGTGCGACATTATCGAATATTATCCGTTGTATCTACTTGAGGTATTTGGTATGAGCCGTTCACCACTTCGTAGACGAGCAAATAAACCTTAAGGATTATCTGATTCGAAATCAGTGCCTCGGTTTGCAATCTCTTATCTACTTTTAATATTTTTTTATATTAATTATATTAAGTGCTTAATGTGATGGTATATATTATTATCTCATTAGCCTGTCTTGTTATTTCATTTAATTAAACATATATACTAGAATATCACCCGAACGTTGTCCTGAGTTCTATTGATAATTAATATAATGAAATTTTGCTAAGAAATGATTTTCATGAATTCAACGTAATCGATGAATTTAAATTGTTGTCAATTAATCTCGCTAAAATATTTGTGTAATGATAATGATTGTTGCGAATGATGTAAGGTATAAATTGAGAATCAAATTGAAATCTTTTAATTTAAATATTGTAGATAGAATTGATGTTGATAAAAAAATGAGCAAGTTCTCGCATGGTGAGACAAAAATCAGCAAATTGAATCAAGAAAATCGGATGAAGTTTATTGTACTTTTTAACATCAAATCTTAATGAATTTTATTTAGACTTTCTTCCATATGAATCACTTGTTGCAAGTTTATATTTTCTTTTATTGTCATGATATTTAATGACACAAAATTGAACTTATAATGTTTCTCCATATAAAATTAATATTTGGCATGCAAGTAAATTCTTAAACATACGTACCATTGATGTTGATTTTTGTGACCTCCTTCAATATAATGTTCTTTCTTATTCGCGTTGCAAATTGGAAGCGTAAAGCAAAAAAACCGTAATAAGCATCAAATCAAATAATGTGCTTTATATTTTATTTCTTCTTTCATCCAAAATTTCGAAGAACACAGTTCCGTATTTCATTGACGCGTTCATCTTCTGATAATTATTCTAAAAGATATAATGATTGTTTAAATGTTAAAAGGGGCTAATTTATAGAGTGGGATAATGAAGAGGTGTAATTACAAGGATATTAAAAAAATTTCTTATCTCAAATTCATTTCTTAACAAGTTGTTACTCTAAAAAAAATCGCTAACAAAATCATACTTCTTTATCGAAAAATTGCTAACAAAATCATCATTTTGTCAAAAAATGCACATGTGGCAACCATGTCATCACCAAACAAGCAACACGTCACTGCTGTTTGGGCAAAAATGACACGTCGCATCCTCGACCTTCGTAAAAAAACCTAGATTTCGGTGACCACCGACGGTAGTTCGCCGCCACTTTTGTGGCCTCCAGTGGTCAAGTGGTCGGCAGTTCGGAAATTTTTGGAATAGCGACGACTCGTTTCGACCTGCAGATTAACTGATGGTGGTAATTAAGACGGATTTTTCAAATTCCCGGTTCGTTTGGAATGTAGATCTAGACTTTAAAGGTGCAAGGTGGCGAAACTTTAAGCTTAGATCTACACCAAGCGGTTCGAAATTTGAATCAGTTTTGCCGACACCACCACAACATTTTCTAAAGTTGAAACGAGTACGAGCATGCAAAAATTTCTGGAGTCCATCGACAACCGACTGCAATCGGCCGCCAAAAGTGGCGGTGCCGGTGCCGGTGGTCGCTCTGATCGGCGGATCGGAAATTTTAGCATGCCGGGCATCGTTGATTCGGCAGGATAAACGTATTGTGGTGGTGTCGGATTTTTTCAAATTCTGACCGTTTGGTGTAGATCAAAGATTAAAGTTTCGGCCACCGCACCTTTAAGCTTAGATCTACACGGTAAACAGTTCGAAATTTGAAAAATCTGACACCAGCTCACGACATTTATCTCGTCGAAATGAGTCAGACTATATAAAAATTTCTGGAATCCATTGACCACCCAGGTAGCGATGCAGCCAAAAGTGGCGGTCGGATAACCGTCGGTGGTCGTTGGAATCTGTGTTTTTTCATGAAGATTGAGGATGCTTGATGTCATTTTCTTGAAGTCGACTGTGCGTGTTGTTTGTTTAATTGATTAATGTTGTTAATGTCACCACGTGCTTGTGTAGGAAGAAGAAGCCTTTGGCTTGCTTGAAGAAGAAGCAACAGTTGATTGGATTGGAGACTTGTTGGGGTACGGTGAGTTGAAATGGGCCGAACGGAGCGGTGAAGCCCGAAGCGGAAGGAAGAGGAAGCATAGAGGAAGTAAAAGGCTGATGACTACACCTTCTCCTTTAGCACGAGATTTGACATCTACTGTTGTGCCAGTTGTGTTTTCACGCCTTCTCCATGCACCTGAGATTTCAACGGTCTCCATTGAAGCTTGACTTTGTCAAAAAATCGAGAAGTCCAAGCTTGGACAAGGAACAAACGAAATGAAAATATTAGGTGTTGAATATTGAATTACGAGGATGATATGATTGATGGAGAGGATTAAATCTTAGAATGAAATCAACTCTCCAAAGGAGTTGATTAACATGAATTGAATTCAATCCTCTTGAGGAGTTGAGAAACATGAAGAGAAGATGTATTCTCTTATGTTGAATGACTTTGACATATTTAATGCCAAGAATGATGATGAACCATAATTGTTACATCATAAATACTAAACTCATGCAAACTTTATGCATACAAGTCTAGTGAATTTGAAAACAACTCTTCAAAAGAGTTGAAATTTGAAAAGGAATTGAATTCTTTTGGTTGAATTGACATTTTAAAATGCCAAGGATGATTTGAATGAACATAAATGATGTTCATGAGTTGAAAAGGAAAACAAATTCCTTTGGTTGAATTGACACTTTTGAAAATGCAAGATTGAGTTGAATGAACATGATTGATGTTCATGAGTTGAAATGACATTTTTAAATGCCACATTGATGAAATCTTCAATTTTGAAACATGATTATTGTTCTTGATATTGAAATCAAA
>JANIEQ010001452.1:0-15305 GCA_024708375.1 Oxalis stricta | reverse complement strand
CTCACTTAGCCAACATGTTGGCTAGTACTCTCGATCCTTATTCCCCGACCCTTTAAATCCTGGATAGTCTATGACAACAAATAAGAGGCACGGGGTGGGGTCAAACTCGAAACACGTCCTTACAAATCCTGCTCTCGGAGTAAGTCTGTTTTGTGCAAAACTCTTGTTAGAAATTCATCTTCTATTTATAACCTCTTAAAGACCTTGATCGTTACTCATAGACTTGATGATAAAGACGATATGATTTGATCCGGATCAGCCTTAATAGATTACGATTCAATCTTCTACTTTCCAGTTATATAATATACTTGATCATCAATAGGCTGAATCCATGTTATTTATTTCCTTTGTTGTGTTTGATTCGGTTTCCTTTTTAACTTGGCTCTTGTTTCCCTTTGAATCATAGGTCGAGTCTGTCTATCGATCTTCTACATGTCATCAATCTGTTTGTATGTTTCTTTAATCACTTCGGCGAGTCAATCTATCCATGTCATTAATCCATGTCTTTGTTTGTCGACACGGTTTCCCTTGTTCAACGGTGCTTGCATTATTTTTTAACTAAAAACATACATTATACAAATATGCCATTATGATATTAATTTAGACCTATGACTAATTTTATTAAACATTCTGAAGGTAGGACAAAAAGTGACATTACATAAATCCGCAGTCAAACCATACAAAGGCTTGAAACAGCATGTATTCATAAAAATCTTTTCTATTTATTATTTGATACTCTCTCAAGATCCAGGATATTAATTGTCATAAGCTTATATTCCTCGTACTTCACATATTTATATTTTCAAGTGCAATTTATAAAATATAGACATAAACTTATAACTAAATTATATTAATATATCTAGCTTTTATAATAATAGTATCCATTTCTATATTCATCCAGATTTTTCTACTATTTCTTACTCATTAATGTTTTAATTCATTATTGGACGAAAATAAATTTGCAAATTATAAAACCAAATCAATAAATTCAAAAAAATCATATACACAAACATCAAATTGCATTAATTAATTTATCAAATCCAAAGTTACAAATTGGATATACTAAATAGAAATAGAAATACAAACCTACAACTACAAAGTGATTTTATCATAAACCCAACCTACATATAGAACTACATAATCCAAACAACAAAAACAACATTTTTTTAAAGGTGAAAAAGAAAATTAAAAACAATACTTAACCGCGTCTAAAAAACCTCACCCTATTTGTAAGGAAAAAATGTGCTATTTTTCATTAACGGCCACTACGAAGAACCTCCATTGTCTTTCAAACCATCTCTAATTCACCTTGATGTTTCCCTCCGCATATTTTCGATCTCCTCAACTTGTTGATTAAACTTTTCTTCTTATGTAGCAAATCTTTTGAGATAAATCCTCATTCAACCTATTGGGATAACTTATTGGTTTAACAATTCCCTTCCCCATACACTGACAAAACTCTTTTTTGGTAGACCTTAACCGTTGAGTAGCCATCGTAGCTCAATGAGAATCTCTTCTCCTTCATCATCATTAGCATCTTCATTAAGCTCTCTTCTTGCACATCTCTCTCTCAACTCGTTCCTCATCAACAACAACTTCTAGTTGCATTCTGCAATCCATATCGAATAACAATTAAATGATTAAACAATAGTGTAAAAATAAAAAAGTTTGGCACTTCAAAATACGACTTAAGAAGAGTAGAACAAGCATATTATAAAGTTAAGATATGAGACTTATTACCTAATGGAGAGCCGATGCAAGACAAAAAATATGGTATACTAGTAATTCAAGTCATTTTCTTCCAAAAAAACACTTGCTTTATTAAAGCATGTATTTCAGTGTGAGATATGATCACAACAAAAATCACAATATCCTAAGAAAAAATGATACACTTTTTTGTCTTATTCTCGGTAAAAAAAATCCATTCAATAATTCAATAACTACATTTTTTGTTGATAGTGAACATAAACCCTCGATTCCCAAAAATTACAATTAACACATATAGACTAAGATGTTTGTAAATCAAAACATAAACTAATAATACCATAAATCTATAATTAGCATCACATCTCAAAATTGAAAATTCCATAAGTAACTTTAATCACAATGTAATTAGCTGAGAACGATAATTAGAAGACGACCCTTCCCAAATTAGCATGTCAATCGGGCATAGGTAGCATGTGCTCAATCGAGGCATAGGTAAAAATAAGTTGGAAGCAATCTTTGGCTTATTACCTTAATCGACAATATTGATTATATATTACCTTAATCGACGATATTGAGTTGTGAGTGGGAAGAAAAAGGTCGAATTGTCATGGAGAAGTAGAAGTTAAGAGTTCTGTCGTGAAGATTTTGAAGAAGAAGAAAGATTTTGGTAGACTTCCATGCCCAATCCGCCAAAAAAAATCTGAACTTTTGGTAAGGACATCCAAGATTCCAAATCATCTACATAAATATGGACAAAGAAGGTCTAATATCATTGGAAATATCAAGTTTTATGGATATAGATTGTTGTCTAATACCATTTAATATTTTTGACAAGTCATCTTACTTTTGAATATAAATTGGTTGTCGAGTACCATTGGAAACATAACTTTAATGGAAATATCAGTTTGAACTCATCACCAATCGATGTCACAATTATGAATCTAACATAAACAGACGCCATTAATAGTGGAAATGCATTATAAGACTTTGTTCGATTAGTTTCCAAATTCAATGACGAGATATAGTGAGCATTTTTTAAATTGGAACGGGAGTTCCTACTTTTTCATGTTTTTTAAATATATATATAATATATATGTAAATATATAAATTATATATCAATTATGAATGAAGAAGGGTTAAAAAGAATATAGTAAATAAATTTAGAGATTAAAGTGTGAAAATCCAAAATCCTAGGACTCCCTTTTAGTTCCACAACAAATTTCACTGGCCTTACTTAAGTTTTATTTTTGGAGGTGATCATACATTAAGCTTTATCTTTGGGTTAATATATTTTATCCTCAGCAAGTCATATAACCCTAAGTTATGATTTTTTTTTTTAATTTTTCGATACAACCAAAGTTATTTTAGAGTATAAATAATCTCTTACTCAAGTGAAACACAAAATATATTACCACAGACCACCCTCAACTTGCTTCACTACACCTTCGATACATCCATTTAATTATGATCCGACCACAAAATTGTTATCCGACACACGGTAAATAGAGGAATGGAACAAAAGGATGAGAGGAAGAAGAAGAAGATCAAATCAATAATTTACCACATTGCAGGTATGATTAATTTTTCTTTTGATTGATTAATTTGTATAATTCCTTATGTTAGTTTAATGAACAATAGATATAGATATTTGAATTTTATTAAAAAGTTGAAAGTGCGGCAATACCTAATTGAATTTTAAAAGGTCTCTCTTTCACAACCAAAACACTTCGATATGGATTTGATAAAGAATGTGTGTTGTAAGTGCCATAGTATCATTAGATTCGGTGAGTAAAATAAACGCATTGCCTAATTGAGGGTACAAAAAAATCTACTTGAATTAAGTTTGGGTAGCTACTTCATTAGCTTTGTTAAGTAAATTTCATCTCCGATGCTCGATAGATATCCAAACATTCAATGAAATATTTATTTACATAGTTTATTTTATTTTCTTGACAAGAAATCATGAACAAAAGAGAATTATGGGTCAATATATCAATTAAGCTTGGAATAAAGATTTTAGTTTGCAAACATAGGAAAACCGTGGGCATACTTAGTTAATAAACAATAAGTTACTTGTAATATTAGAGAAAAAAATTGAGGTCTCCATATTTGGCTCCTAGCTAAATTGGGAGATCTTCAAGCAATACATGAACTATACGAATGTACAAACCTATTGTTGAATCATATCAAGTTATGACCGATATAAAATCAATAGTCTTGGAAATCTTACGGTTTGATTTTCGTGCAGGTGTACGTAGAGTTTGATTGTCGATGATTGAGTTACAGTAATAGTGGAGGAAATAGTGTGATGGATTTGACCGAAGATAAGCCGGTTTCAAATCGAGTTGATATCCCAATCCTTGTGTATGGCCATAGGTGGTTGTTATTAGGACTTTCCCATAGGTAATATGTAGTGCAACTTCATTTTTGTTTATGTAGGTTTTGGTTGAGAAATGTAAGCACTTATTTTGTTGCCTTCGTTTTGATACATGTTTCCTTTCAAACTCTTATTTATTTGATTCCCAAATCTAATAGAAACCTTGTTTTTTTTCTACATTATTATATATTTATCAAGGTTAATTTGCTGAGGTCTCACATCGGAGAACGAGTATGCTCGTCGAGTTGACGCATAAGCTCGCCTATTCTGATGAGGACATATGTATACCTTGTACGTGGGAAAGAAGTTCGATGGCCCCAACAAATTAGATTTACAATTTACCAAGTAAGGTATACAAATATATTTTATTTATCACTAATTTATTATAATTACAATTTTTTTGTTCATGTGCGCCGAATTAAGTTGATCAATGTTTCTTTTTGGTTATGATTACATATGAAAGTTCTAATATATCTAATTCATTTCTTTTTTCTTTAATATATACATTTAAGCAGATTAGCAAGGTTTGAAGTTATAGTTAGAGAAGGAATGCCACAACCAACCTAACTCTGCGACGTCAAAAATCGTGATAAGAGCTAGAGAATCGTTCAAATATATATATATATATATATTTGGTCGTCTCAAATACGAGAATCTAGCCGTTCTTGTCTTTTTGATTGTTTAATAATTCTTGACTTTTGTTACAACTATTGTGAAGTAAATTACTTGAAAATGATATATGAGGATGAGTTTTCGTGATTGACGATCGAATTTAAGAATCCATTTGACATAAATATATTTGTTAAGTGTGAACGAAAGTCTTTGAAATGATGAATATTTGGAAGTAGTGATAGATATATAGCAACCTATTGTTATCCTATAATGTTGTACTATAATGTTGTAGAAATGAACAAACCATGAGCTTGGCATTTTTTTTACAAAACTTATATGATATTGACATTGGAAAAAAATAAGCAAGCAATTTATTTTTGGTGTTTCGAACCAAACCCGAAGGAAGTATGAATAATTAAATATATAACATATTGTTTAGCGTTAATGTTAATTTTATTTTTATGATTCATGATAGTTCAATATGTATGATTATACATAATTTTTAAATATTTTTGTGTCAATTAGTAAGAAATTTTATTGACCAAGAAAAATATACAAACTAAAAAATAATGCTCATAGCTATCGAAAAAAGAAAATCACCACGGAGATCTAGCTAGCAAAGCTTCTTCATGGAAATCCTAACAAGACAATTTGAAAGTCCATCAAAAGTTCTGAAACAATAAAAATGTTTCGAGACTTCATTATCATGACACATCGATAACTACATGCTCGTAACAAAATTTCGAAAAGACATTTTATAAACATAAATTTTGACAACCAATAAAGGGTTGCCACGTAAAACCAAACCCTAAGTAGCTAAGGTTATATATATATATATAATGCGTCATAATATCCTATGGTGCATTTGATTCATAGTATATCCTATGATATATATAGTGTTCCCTATGGTGTTGTCTAACTAAATGTACGGCGTGTCATATGTCCTATGGTATTTGCCGAAGAAATATATGATGGGTCATATATTCTATGGTATTTATCAAATATATATATAGTGTGTCGTATATTCATGGTGTATTCAATATATGTTGGATACGAAGCATCATCAAACATCGGAATGACTCGGCTCATCCAAAAGTGAAAAGGCTCATTGGGTCATAGATCTATATGATGACCGACCTAAGGGTATGAATAGGATAGGGTTCAATCGGTATTTGAGTTAAGATAGGATAAGATATATCAAGAACAAGTGGAGACGTATACGAAGAGAATGACTAAGAGCTTCATGCTTCGCCACTAAGTCGAGGGATGTATGGCATCCTAATTAGACACTCCCTTTAAGACTATAAATAAAAGGGAAGGGGTCATAAGCAAAAGACACAACACATTGCTCATACGCAAATACCTACAAACTCAAACACCCAAACACACCTACACCCAACTTGTATTCCTACACGCCTACTTGCTACACACGTTCACCATCGTGCTCCCACCACTTGAACTTCGAAAGTGATCACACACGTCATCGTTGTGCCGATATTCGCAGAATAGTCAATATCAATCAAGAAGTTACTATTAAGGCTCGTAATCTTTGAAATTAATTAAATTCTATTAATTTCTTTACATTATTTATCGTTCCGATTTATTTGTTAACCCTATAATTACAGCATCTACTTTCGTGCTCTACGACTATCATTGAGGTAAGTAAAATAGCCACTTCTTATATGATGTAGAAGGATAAAAATTGGAAAGGTTTATATTTACTCTCGGTTTAACCTGAGCTTGGTTTCCGAAATCCAAATTCTTCTACAATAATTATCTTTGTTTCATTTATCCTTGTTTTGTCAAACCACATGACATAAAAAAGTATGCAAATTTTTTATAAAGATGTATACATTAGTCTAGAAGATAATAGTAAATATAACATTTTGTCATGTCCTAACATGCAAGGAACGATATAATCATTGAGATGCCATATGATTGATGAGTAGAGTATATTATAACCTTGTAGACATATGGCCATGATTCCGGCTAAGTCCTATTCTAGTTCATAATTGACGGTTTGTGATTATTAAATTTATAGAACCGGATATGAACCATAATGTATAAAACCGAACCGATCGATTGGAATTAGGTCGACTGGTTCAACCCTTACAAGGGCCGGTTCACTTTGTTTCTGGCCGGAGACAACACTAGCCAATCTGTCGATGCTTATCAGATTATATGTGAAATTTCCTAAAGGAGAGTTTCCTAAAAGAGCTCGAAATGGCAACGGAGTTTCGAAAGTCAAATTTTCCAAGCCTCCGATATGCTTTGATCCAAAGCTGTAAATGAGCTTGAACAGCTGTAAAAGAGATTTTAACATTCGAAATAAAGCTGCCTTGATTGAATTATATGTCAAAGAATAACACCACCTGAGGGCTGAATAAAGATTATAATGTGAAACAAAGTACTCGGCAAAATAGAGTTTACTAGGGTTAAATAAGCAAAGAAACTCAAGTAACAATTTAAACTTGAGATAAATTTTTAATCTAGTCGATAAAGAGCATATTCACAAAATCATGAATCAAAGCTCATAAACAGAAGATCCACTAGAAAAGGCATTATACCCTATCCATCACAACACTTTTGTTTTTTGTGAATCATATTAGAAATCTTCCTATACTGGCTTTCAGCCACTGCTTCCTTGAGCAGAGTTGATAGGTTGTCGAAGCTTTACTCCTCTTCTGCTGTAAATAGAGTAAAACAAACAAAATTACTAACACACAGCAAAAAATAATAATTACACGAGTTATGGTAACGATAACTTACCGAAGAGTGACTTAACGGTCCTCTTTGGTTTTGCGCTTTTCTTCTTCAGTTCAGCTGCATTTGAATGCACAAAGCAATGAATTTCATGGAGGAGCAAATTTGATATACAGTAATATTTTGGTATTATGAATGATCAATTTGGAAAGGAACACGTACCTATTCCAGGTATCTGACCATCATTTACGATTTCAAAGTTTTTGTAGGTGTAACCTACAAAGTTTACATCCTTGGATGGAAGCATCTGCACAACATGAAATCAAATCAACAAGTAGACACCAGAAACATTGAGCATCTTAAAAAACATAAATTTAAATGATCGCCACTGAATCTAAATGAACCAACCTTTCTCCATGGACCAGATTTTGTTGATGACGGAAGTTGGTTGTCGATCTACAAAAACAATAACATTATAGAAGTGGTAAAGCAAAAGGGAAAAAATTCTTCTACAACAAATACATGCATATAGTACCAACTTACCTCTTCAAATTTCTCAAAATTTTGCGTATCCAGCTCTCCATTGACTTCAGGAATAAATGCTGCTTTCATTTGATACAACTTGTCCCATTCAATACCTTTAAACCATGAATGAGCCTACAAAAATCAATCATTTTTTTTTTTTAATTTCCCAAGTTGATTCCAAGATCCAACATGATCAAAGTTAGAACAGAAGACACTAACCTTTATTTCAGCTGCGCCTTTTGTTCCAAGCCTCTGTTCAACATTGCACAGAAGTTTACTAATGAGATCTTTTGCTTCTGGAGATAAATTTCGCTTCCACTGGAAACTTCAAATGAGTTTTCCAATTGACTATCTGCACAAATAGAGAAACATCGCAGATTTAACACTAAGCAAAAGGCCATATCTGGAATGAAGAGTAAAAGATAAAACCCAAAGAAAAATGAGAAAAGACAATATTTTTCAAGAGCTCGGAAGCCATTATAAGCTTATAACAGGAAAGAAACAGAAAAGGTAATGAAAAGTCGATCTAAAAATTCCACTTATGTTATTAAAACCTAAATGAAACGAAACAGAATAACATTAATGCAAAATCCAGAGTCAAATTCGGCTATAATTTGCGAAAGAAAGTTAGAGTCACACCCACACTGCTGGTAATAATAAGTTATAACAAGGGTCACTCCAGAGATTACCTTCCTACAAGTTGACATGGGCTCATCTGAATAAAAGGGAGGATATCCAACAAGCATTTCATACATGATAGCACCAAGAGACCACCTACAAAAAGTCAACACTATTGTAAATTAGAAATCAAGAACATAACTTACTAAGAAAATAAGATAGAAGAATTATTCTCAATGTGCTAACCAATCACATTCCATCCCATATCCTTTCTTCAGCAAAACCTCTGGAGCAATATAGTCAGGTGTTCCAACAGTTGAATATGCCTGCATTGACTGAAATGGAAAGTTTCAAGGATGGCTATCTGGAAGAATGTTGAGACTAGCAAGAAGCAGCATGCATAAAACTTGGATGTGAAAACACAAATGGCATGAAACTCACAAGCATTCTCCTGTTCCGCTGCCAATGAAGCAGTTGCTCCTGTTGTGTTCGTCTTGGTGCTAGTAGGGCGGCCATCAGCTCTGAAGTGCCCCACTGAGGTTGTTTGCCGAAGTAAAATCCTTTTCCTGAAGATTACTACAGTCTAATGGTTTGCATAATCCAAAATCAGATAATTTCATGTGACCATGTCTATCAAGCAGCAAGTTATCCGGCTTAATATCTCTGCAACACAGAGAAAAACGCCAAAATGGATCATTACAGCAACTTCAATCAGATAAGAAAAAGGTACAAAAAACAGTCCATCCTCTTCATAGAACGAGTCTATGAACTGATTAATCACCTATGAATATAGTTATGTTTATGTATGGACTCGATAGCCAAGACAGTTTCCCCAACATAAAACCTGGCCTCGTCTTCTGTTAGTGTATCTTTGCGCATTAATAAAGTCATCATATCTCCACCAGGTAGATACTCCATGACAAGATAAAGATACTCTTCATCCTGGAAAGAGCAATATAGCTTGACGATACAATTGCTGTCAACTTCTGCAAGTAGATTTCTCTCTGCTTTGACATGCTCTACCTGACAAGATGCATTTTCATACCAGTGGTTAGTGAAGATAGCACTCAAAAACATTCGCACAAAGAAGAAGACATGTTATGTGAATTTAAATGATGGCCCATAGACTACGAGTTGAGTTATAATTATGAGAACCTGGCCTCTACGGAGCATCTCTGATTTCTTAAGCTTCTTCATAGCATATACGTTACCTGTTGTCTTCTCCCTACAGATCCTAACCTATGATCACAAATGAAAATATAGATCCATGAATCCAGAAAATAGTAGGCCAATTTGAAAAGTGATGAAGCAATTTGGTAATTTAGATCAGTGTTGAAGGAAAAAATACCTCTCCAAATGCACCTTTCCCTATCATTGTCAGTGGCTCAAAGTCATCTGCACCCATCTTGTGCCTCTGAAGACGCATATATTCTGTTTCTTTCTTCTCTAAATATTTCAATAAGTTGTTTTGTTCTTCTTCAGATACATCAGCATCAGCCAATTTCTTCTCTAGTATAATACGACTGCAAGAAAACATATATGAGTAAACCATTCCAATGTTCGAATTTAAAACATAAAAGTTACAACATAATACTGAAAGAATGGTACACCGCCTAGTAAAACAACTGATCTTTTCCACCAGATGATTTACAAAATTCTTCAGAAAATGACCAGGAAACACTAATTTATTTCAATATAGTCTAGGCAGAAGACATAATCGCACTGGCGGGGTAGCGAATCCCAGGAAAAATTGAAGTGTGCTTTTCTACAATAAACTTGGATGTCAATTGATAAATGAAAACAATCAGCATGGCATCAAACTATAACTAGAATTAGCTTTTCATAGTTATCATATGCACATGACAGAAACAGAATAATTGTAGAACTTTGATATCACGTTATATCAAGCTATGAGATTTGAACATATAAATATTGTTCTCCAATTCCACAGAGCCAAAAGGCATCATAAAACCAAAACAAATACCCATTAACAATGCAATAACCAAAACTGCATATCAGACAGTTCAAAATAATATTACACGACAACATCACGATCAAGCTGGAGAGCTAATACATCTATATGTAAACATATGCATTTAATGGACTTAACTAATTTGGCAGCACATAAAAGATGTACAACTAAATGGTATAAGTTGTATGACTATAGGGTCCGTAATAATGATGCATGCAATACAGAAAGCAGCAACAATATAACGAGATACGCAGAAATCCAATCAAACCAACCACTTGACCCATACATAGACATACTTTATAATCATACATTAAGAAAGATACCTTTCCGACTAGGATGGAAAAACAAATTTGTATGTTGTAAATTTTTGAAATAATTATCCATGTCAAACACAAATCACATTATCAATGATAAGAAGCATTAAACTCATACCGTTCCTGTCTCTCTTGCAGGCTTTTCATTTGGTTCTTGTAATGGTTTTCAATGTACTCCTTTGCAGCTGCAACCCTCTGTTTAGTAGCATTCAATGGTGCTTCTTCGTTTGTTGGAGCTTTTGGCACTTCTCTCCCATTAACAGTAGCTTCTCTTCTTTGAGTTTAGAAGACTTTGACTTGTCTTTCGATCTCAACTTGTTCAACCAATTTGCAAACGCCATGAAAAGTATCTGAAGCTTTTCACCAAGCTCATCTAGAGATGAGATAATCACAGTCCACGGCTCCAAATCCAAGATAAACTAATTTAAGCAATATAATGACAAGGCTAACCTAGAATCCGTAGGCTCCCCCTACAATGAGAGTAATTAAAATAAAAAACCAAACACAGATTGGCTAAAAGCTCCTCTAAAATTGAATACTGAAATTCCAAGTACCTCTACACCTCAAACACTAGGAGACAAAGACAATGTCACGTAAATCATTCGGTCGATCAAACAATTGAAACCATCAAAAAGCTTAAATAAATTGAGTCTAAAAAAGAAGAGAAAAAAAAATCAAACAGCCATTCAGTCAACACAGTTCACTGATTTCATTTTCTAAAAGTAACATCGTCAAAGTAAAAATTCAATTTTCTAGCTGCTTCAGTGTATTTGTGTTCTCACCATAAGAAAAAAATAGAAAGTCACAAAAACGAGACAAGGATTCTCAAGAACAGAAATCAATTTCGAAAAGCAGCCATTTTTAGCAAAAACCTCCAGGGGGAAGAATTGGACAACGAACCCATGATATAGAAAAGAAAAAGAAGAAAACCCCAAATTCAGTTGATCCAACTAAACGCAAACAGGTACCAATCAAAATTTAAGAACCTCAAACAGGTTCCCGGATATTTCGCTGATGAAGAGAAGAAAGAGATGAGAGAAACTCACTCAATCACTTTTTGTCTTCTGTTCCCATTGCCATTCATTGCTGCTTCTTTCTCATTCTCCCTCCTTTGCTTAGCTTTGCTTTTCTGCTTTGTCACGGCCTTTTTTCCTCTCTTTTTAATTTGGTAAAAATTAAAAATCTCTCCTTTTTTATTTTTTTCTTACATGTGAAGACTGAAGACTTTACCTCCAACGCGCTTATATATATATAACATACATACATACACACACAGAATCGTAGACAGAGAGGAGTCTGTCTGGTCTGGAGAGGAAGAAAATAAAAATTTACAGTAATTAATTTGAGATAATATTTTATGGGATTCTAACACTGAATTCTCGAGTTGAATTTTTATTATTATTTTCATTGTCATGTTATACCTGTGCTTTTACTTATTCGCTATTTACATCCTTCAACTTTAAGTTTTGTAATAAACTCCTAATCCTGACATTTATTATTAAGGATATACGTATTTTGGTACCAAAATACTTCTCAAAATAGAGTTTGATGGACAAGTTAACGTGCCCATAATTACACGATACACCACCACCACCACTCCTAGGTGGTCCAGATAAATTATTTACTGCCATTTATTTATTTGTTTATTCATACTAAGTCAGGTTTGTAAACGGATATGATTAAAGAATGGATATGTAAATTCATTGTATTAATAATTCGTTAATTTATATTAAGAAAATATCTAAATTTATGTAGAATATTGAATTAAAAGAAACTTTTTTTACTATTTTGATTTTATGTTAAGAATATAATCTTACTAGAATCCTATGTTTATACTATTTAATAAATGAAAAAATTTAACACATATGATTTTTTATTTTATTTTATTCAACGATTTTGACTACACAAAATTTAAATTAAAAAAAATTTAAAAATTACAAATATGTACTAATTTGACTTCATGATCATTTCACTAAATGGCAAATTTTAATTTTATTATTCATTCATATTATATATAAGAAGATACGTTTTCTCACTGCTAGTATCGAAGTCAAATTTTTTTTCTTTCAAAAAAAGTCATATATTTATGAATTTTTTCTTTCCAAAAAAAGGTCATATATTTATGTTTCTTTTTAGTTGTCTTTTAGAAAATTCTACGTCTCAACATTAAAGAATTTTTGAATATGAAATCCTAAGAGAAATGAAGTGTTTGAAGTTGTCCTGTCTAAATACATCGTATTTCGACAATGGGCTTTAGGTTGGGTTCGGATGTGAAATTCATGGAGCCGATACCATTTCGCATGAATAATTCTGCCCAATTAATTTTACTCCGGTGTGTTTTTGGTCAAGCCAACAATCCAATTTTTCACATGTTAATTGTGTGTTTAAACATTTATTTTATAGATTGGGATGTAAATGGCTGATTTGTTACATCTATAATAGTCATGATTATACAGAGTTAATTTGACCAATTAATTATTTCATAATGCAACACTTACACCAAAACTCATACAGTAATCTCCCTATTTATATTATGTTGTACCTATTTCGAAATTGACCTAGCATTTTGCATTATATTCTAACTGAGCTGAGTTCGCTTCTTCTCATTTCGAATTTGCATTCTCAAATCACCAAAGTTGTATTTTCTAAATTGCATATTGGTAGGTAGCCATGTCACGACTGCTCCAATGCAATGAACCTATCGATCTCGTGGTCAAGTTTCCAATGATCCAGCCATGAACCGGTTCGTGAAAAAATTTGAGCTCTAAATGAACCATATTCGCTACTGTCAGTGTCCGATTATGACAGGTCAGTTCAAGACGTTCAGGATTCGGTTCGGGTTCAAATTTAATTTTTTAATTTTTTTGATTTAAGTTATTTTTAAACATTTTAAATGTATTTAAATAAAATTTAAGAAAATATTTATAAGAAATTATAAGTATTTGATAAAATTAATGATAAAAAAATTATTATTTTTTATTTTTATGAACCAGTTTTGAACCGATCGAAAATTCGGTTGGAAACCTGTCCGCACCGAGTATAAACAGTCGGTTCGAGCGGTTCCATAATTAACAAACCGGTCATGACCTTGGTGTGACCGTTTCGGGCCGGGTTCGGTTTGACCAGGGCCGATTTTAGGTTCGGTTCGGGTAATCAACCGCCCCATGAGCAGGTCCATTGGCAGGTAGAGAGTTTGGCTTGACAAAAGTTCCACCGGGCCTTCTTTCGTTTGTGCTAACGGTCGGAATATGATAATCGTTGTATCTTGAGCGACGATTGTGTGGTATCACGTTGAGCATTCGAGAGAGAACGTGGCAAAAATAGTTTAAGCATTCAATATAATCGTACATTGGTTTTGTTTCGATCCTATTTTATTTTCGATAACTATATATTTCATGATCGGCTGCTTTATATTATCGTTGTTAGAATTAATTGCACTTTAACATAAGATATTTGGAAACATATGTATACTTTAAACGTGATATATGTTGTATAGTAATATATGTTGAACTGTTGAATAATATTGAGTAAAATATATTCAAATACACGTACCGAATTGTCGTTCATTATTTTATGCGCATATTTGTTGCCAACAACCCACCAATATAATATACTTAAAAGAAATCATTCTCCGTAGAGAATTCGGTTTACTTCCATTGCGTAGACGGAGATATTATTCTAATTCCACAAGAGATAGTAATTCACATCAAATATATAGATGCTCAAGTCTAGATTATTGATTTTGCCTTAAATTTAGATATTGAAAAATATCATGTATAATAAGATATGAAGACGATAAATTAATATTTATAATTCAATTATTTATTTTGTCTAAAAGTTTTGAGTAGTCGTTCTATTCAACTTTCAATCCATTTCAATATTCTTTTCATCCCAAATATTTATTGATCTCGTTAATGATACATAAATGACAGACATTCTTACTCTTAAGTCTTACCATTATCATATCAATGTGGTTTAATTGTTGAGCATTTTCTCTTTCTGTCCTTAAGGAGAGAGATTCAAATCTTGAGGTTCTCACATTTAAAATATAAATAGTTTAAAGTTTTACTAATAGATATTAGGTTGATTTTTTGTGTGGTTTGCATATATATCATATATGACCACTTTTTGCACGTTAAAATAATAGTTTCATTTTCTAGAGAGCTTGCATATGCATGATTACTTTTTATGTAGGAATCATTTATGTATTAGTATGGAGGAAAAATATACATAGGATATGATATATAATTTGCTAAAAAATTGGATTTGGAATGATAAATACTTTGATAGTTTTAATTTTTTTAAAGATATATAATTTTTGTTATGAAACTCATCATGTGGATGTAACATTCATCTTTGTTCATTCAAGTCATGTAGTATAAGTTAGAGTTCCATTTATTATGTCTACTAAATGAAGTTAAACTTCTATACTTTATAAGCCTATAAATATTTTATATTTTATATGTATATTCAAATA
>JANIEQ010001451.1:0-20675 GCA_024708375.1 Oxalis stricta | reverse complement strand
AACTCCACAAAATAAAATGAAATTGGGGTTTGTTGTCCTATGAAAATATATTAACAAATTTTCTAAAAATCTAACAATATTTGTCAACGTTATCTTTAAAAGTAAAATGAGAGTTTTAAATCTGACGTAGTTTCATTCGTATCATATTATTATTGCTGGGCCATGCCATGCCAATTGCCATGGTTGGTATATCGTATTATTTTAAATCCTCTTTATTAAATAAAATTAATTACTTTGTATAAAAAGGAGGAAATGAAAACAATGTCTATAAATTTATGTTCGCACATAAACAATGTCTATAAACAATGTCTTAAAATATTTAAGGAGAATTTAACCAAAAAAATTACCTACAGCTATACCTAGCCTACCTTCTCATGTCGGCGGCGGGTTAAAAACAACAAATTGCATTACTAATATTAATCATATGGTCGATAACGTACGCATTTTATATAACTTCTAGTATATATTAATCGCCTCTACGATACCTTAATTAGGATCGAAGACGTGCGATGTTCAGTTTCAGTTGATGATAATTAATTCTAGGGATAATGTTCGTTGACAATTTCTAAAGAACAGATATATAAACGATAAAATAAAATACATAAAATTCCGTTCAGTATTAATAATAAAGAATGGGCTGTTTTTTAGAGCATGTCCGGTTTTCTTCAAAATCTTTAAAAATATGTTTTTTTTTACAATTTTAATAAAAAATCACATATTTTAAAAACGTCAGAAGTAAAGCGAACACGTATTCACACAAGCATTTCAACGCACTTAATATTTGGAAGCATAAAAATTTATAATATATAATTTTTATTTTTATACATGTCTAGTAAATGATATTAGACATATTTTAAACACGTTTTTAACGCAATTAATATTTGAAGCATAAAAAGTTCATAGCATGTAGATTCTATTTCTATGCATCATTTTCAGTACCCTGCTGTCAAATTTGTATCTCACCTACTCCAATCCTTTTCATGTGTTTTGTTAATTTTTCCCATGACATTCCCTTTACTTTTTAAAGTTGTACGATGATAACTTTGAATAACATTCAAAAATTGAACATAGTCCCAGCAATTTTTTTTGTTTTTTAGGTGATCAACGTGCGTACTATCTATATATAACTAGGTAGTTAAGCTTTAAAAAAATTGTGGGTGATGAAGATATAATAAAAACATAAAAATACACGTCATTCATACATATATAGATAATCAACCCAAAAATTATTAGTCACATTCACATATACGCATATTCATCAAAGTGCAAACGATTAACCTAACACTGGCAAACTTATTAGCTCATGGCTATTAAATAATTCGAAAACAAAGTATTATTAATAATGACTCAGTCGTCAAATAACAGTATTTTAAGTTTATAACAAATTATTTCTTCTGGATATTTCTTGGGAATTTTATCCTTTTCTCAAGGTGACATCATAATGCTCGTAGATATTGAGCTATATAATTAGGATTCCGCCCTTGTTAACACGTTCTGTTTTCCATTAATTATACTTTTGCATTTGATTTTGGTCATTGTTTTCATTGAGAAATTAAAGTAGGTTCTTCTGCAATATGAATTATAGTTTTGGTCTTGATAAACTATAGTAGTTAACCATTTAAAACTGTTCTTCTCTAATTATAATGGAGCTGTTTTGCTACATATAATTAACCTAACTACTTTTAAATTACGAATCCCTCTAATTATTGCTAATTATTAGTAGCTACTGCATAATTAAAGCTATCAAATGATCAAACATCTTTTATTCCTATATAAGTGGCCAAAAGGTTTAGGACATGCATGCTATAGAACTCTTAACAAATTATGTACGTACTTCTTGCTACAACAGATCATTTATTATTATATATTTATATACATGATTTTCAAAAACGAAATTAAAAAGATCCATTATTTTTCCTCCTTTATATATAAATCCATTATACACAACATTATAAAATTATGACACCTTTTTCATTAGTTATAACGAGAATTAAGCTTGGCTAGCAGCAGTAGCACTGTTCCGGGAGTGATATTTCAGAAATTGATTTAGGTATATAAGGTGTTACATACTCCCTTTCGTAATTAACTACCACTTTTTCCCATACAACAAAAAATAGGGATGGAGATAGAATTATATATATATATATATATGACTAGAATACAAAAAGAAACAACAAAAAATTAAATATGAAATACAATAAAATGTGTGATTAATATTCAAAAAAATATAAAAATTAATTAAACTTTAGTATAACATGTATAAGGAATTAAGGATGTCTGTTTAACAACTGCATTTCATTAGCCAATATACTAATTAATGCTAATAATTAATAATATACTGTAATATATGTACTAGTACTACTTACTACGTATCAGGAACGTGACGTTAAGAATTAGGGCTTTGACATGTTCCTTCCCGTTGAATGATATCCAAGTTGCTACGATTAGTTAATTTTCCATTTGCAAACGTAAACACTTGTAGACATGCTTTGCCATGTTCCTTTCCGTAGAGGAAAAATCATCATTTAGAGATGGTACTGGATCATTTTTATCAATTTGTACATCAAAGCAAGCACTTACTGGTCTACTAATGTATAATACTATCTCCGTCTCAAAACATACTACGTTTTTATTTTTATTTTATGTGCGTAAAATTATCTCTTGAGTTGGCTGCTGGGTCCTTAGGGTACATTTACTTAGGTCTTAAAAGATTGAATATTTGATTTGGGAGCGAATCATTGACGCTTAATAGGTAGATAAGCACTTGAGAGCGAATCATTGAGGCTTTATGGGTAGATAAGCACTATATCAGTAATAAGAAAGAAACAGATGTCCAAGATGTAACGATTATCATGTACATTGATCTTCTTCTTCTTTCAAAAGGGATTAAAAAATGGTATTCAATTAAACAAACATTTTTTTCCATGTTATCCAAAATCCCATTAAAGTTATTAACGATTATCACGTACATTGAACATGTTCGATCGTTTTTTTTCCTCTGTATTTTCCAGTTTTCTATGCTATCCAAAAAAGCCCCCATTACAGTTCAAGCTAAACAGCTTAAAGCAAAAGAAGATAGTCACATTCCCTTGGAGTACTTTCCAAGTAACTTCCAAATAAATCGCCGCCGAACAAAATCCCCAACTTATTGACAAAGTCAACTCTTTCTTCTTCAACATACTTTTTTGACTTCCCTTTCATACAGAATATGCCACGTAGCAAATACTCTCGTGAGCTGGGCCGTCCGATCTTCAGGAAATTAGAAATATACATCTTCACCTTAATAGCTGGACACGAAATAAGAGATGGATATATATATCTATTTCGAAAACGATATTCTCGAAACAATTAATTCTAACATGCGATTAATTATATTTAAGTAACATTTAGAAAATTACATTCTCGAAAATATTATTCATATAGTATTTTTTTGTAATTAATTATTTCAAAATATTTTTTTTAATTAATTGTAATTAATTGTCCCGACAGATTTTTCATATCACCTCTAATACTTAGACGTATAAAAGTATCACACGGATAATTTTGGTTGTTTAACGGCCCTTACTGATACTATTAATTAATGAACAATTAAATAAAGAAAATTAGAAAGATAAGAAGTTAATTTGGTGTAGTATTTTATTAATGAATGAATAACAAAAGAAAAATACTTACCTTCTGTTGCAGAAGGTAGCATTCACTCTACGCAGACTAATGAAATGGAGCCATGTGTCATTAGAAACATTTTATCAAATTTAAAATTTAAGAATTGTTTGTTTTCAGTTTTTTTATATAATTACTACATGACTAAAAATTTATAAAATAAAATATATATTTTTTTGAATCTAAAGTAAAAATAATTTATTTATTTTGACTTGTTTATAAATATTTTTAAATTTAATTATTCAGGTTTACTAGTCCATTTTAGGGTATAGATTGTATAAAAACATAAAATCTAATCATTAAAAATCTATTAATCCATTATATTGATTGTATAATAATTAATTTTTTATTTAGGGTTTATTTCTATCGGAGGATATAGGTTGTATAAAATATTTCTATTTTAATTTAATATACTGTATAATGTTAATATTTATTATTTTTTTGTCTAAAACAAACATGATCTTAATAAAAAAATTAATACTCATTAAATAGGAACACATGTCATTGAATGAATGGAGGCAGGAGATAAAGCTACCACCTGATGGTTCATAACAAAATGCACAATCAAATTAAATAAAAAAATTATAAAAAGTCCAAAAACTTTTTTCTTTCCTTCTTTTTGTATTATGCTGAATTGTATACATTTGTTTGATTAGATACATATACATCATCGTGTAGCTCCCGTCACTCACAACTCAAAACACACGCGCAGACCCTTTCAGAAGCGTGCGCAGACTGACAACAGAGTTCCCCCGTCGAAAGGACCAAAATACCCTTCTCTGTTTTTCGCTTTCAACACTTTCGGTCTTCATCGTTCGTTCCTCCTCCTCCTTGCATTAGGTAAGCAGGGAGGGATCGAGGGCACCCAAAGGATTCAACAGCGGAAAGAAATTTTGAATCTGAGCATTATTTTCGAGATTTGTTTGGTTTATATTTGATTTTTTTTATTTTTTTTTTTCCAGATATTTTAAATTTTGATTCTTAATCATATTTTTGAGCGTGGGTTTTCTTAGGAATTTGATATCTTATTCATGTTTTAAGCGATAAGCTCGATCCAATTATTGTGTTCAGCTGTTTTGCACTCGGGTTGGTGCTTAAAGTAGGAACTGTTGGTTATTGGCTCATTTGAGCTGTCAATTTTTTTCTAGTTTATTGGTTTAGGAAGAGCATTGGCAATTGATATGGAGTGTAGGAGTTCTAGTTTACTGATGTTTGAATGAGGGGCGATTGTTTAAGCTGGTGTATAGTTTAACTAGGTTAAAACATTTCGACAATCTATCTGGATTCTTCTGAAGGGCTGGTATTTTTGGGAGACTAGTAAGTTTTAGGTTTTCAGGAGGGTTCTAAATTTGAGTAAAAGGTTTCTTGTGTTGCAAGTTGTTGGTTAACTGAGTGAGAAGCGAATAAAAATGTCTGCTGGAACACCCAATGGTGGTGGAGGATACATAAGACAGAGGCATGGTCAAGGGTATGGCTCTGGCAGCGATGACCTCGACGATGATGCATCCTCAAGAAGAAACCCTTTTTCGCACGCAATTCTGAAGTCGGACATGGGTTGAGATCATGGAAAATGTTCTTTGGATTGCCTCAGTGCTTTTCATTATCTACTATGGTGATCGACACTCCAATTTCATCTATCTCTTGCGGCACGATCAGAGAATTAGAAGGTAATTCAAGATTCAGAATAGTCTTCAGATTGCCTTTTATCTTGTATTGCTGTAATCTTGTATGGTTTATTCATTTGTTTGGATTAATGTTTCTGGCTGCTGTGACACGTTATATATGGTTATTCATTTCACACGGCTCCATCATGTTTTATGTTTTCTGCAATTGCTTATGAAAGCACAGTGATTGTTATCTTATGAGCATGCTATTGTTATCTAATACAGGTCTTTATAAGCGGTATGCTTGGATGCTAGATTCATTGAAGACTTCACTGATACTGAGCTGATACTGTAATGCGTATCTTTGGGTCAAAGTTGACAATATTCTTTCTTATAAAAGCGTTATTTCATTGATAAATGAGGAAACATTGTATATGCAGTAGCTTTGTTAGACTATTCGGGCTCACTAGGCTTATGTTCAGATGAAAAGATGAAGTGTATGTTCAAACTTGAGACTGCTTCAAATTTACTGTCTGCTTTCTTGGATAATCTGGTACAAATGAGCTAGAGTTCACTGACATGGAGATAGTTTCTTATCTCTGACTGAACAAAAAAAAAAAAAAAAATAAAGTCAGAAAGTTATAACAATGCCAACATCCTTCACAGTTCATGATCATAAATAGAATGAAAATCGCAAAGCTACATGCAGCTAATGTCAATATCCATAAACTAGCTCATTATATGGATGCGTCTTTGTGATTGTTATAGTGAAGAGGTCATTGACTGTATAATCATTAAACCATCAATTTTCCTTGCAGAATACCTTTATACTTTGGGATGATTGGAGCTGGGTTGAATATCATTATATTCTTTTATACAAGCATGATAGCTTGGAGTGTTAGGACGCTCGATGAGAAACCTGATTTGCCTAGTTTATCTGTTCTCCCATATGTTACCTTGCTTGGGCTCATCTCCTTTTGCTTGTAAGGATAACAAGATGAAACAAACATTTTTGATCAATTTTTTCAGTTTTTACTCATTTTAGACTTGCTTTCCATTTTCTCTCAAACTTTCATTCTTACAGGCTCTGCTTTGCTTTGTGGCCAATTTGGAGTTTCTTGACACTCCCTCTTCTGGTATTTAATATTTTCCCATACTTTCTGGCTTTTCTAAACTTTGTCTGTGCTTGCAAATTGCCTTATGAGCTGTTTATATCACTGCAGTTTACACTCTTCATGGCCGGAATGATAGTTTTCCCCCATATTCTGATCGAGAGATTCAGTCCCCAAATTGATGATTTCCGTATAGATTAACCAGAGATCGAAGATCTTACTGACTCGGGATAAATACTTGTTGTATAGAACATGGAAGGCTGGAGCTTAAAATGGTAATGCTGATTTGTCTTTTGATCGATCAGCTTCCCATTCAAATGATAATGCCATTCATCAAAATAGCCACACAGCCAGGATAGGTTTCCCTTTTAGCTGAGACGAACACGATATCGATACACATCATTTTCTTAGAATTTTTAGGTTAGATTCGATATGATTTCTTTTTCTGGGTTGAAATTCTTTTGTTAAATATCGTTCTAAATACATCTTCAGTCAATTGTCGATTGATGTATCTCCTTTGTTCGAATGGCCCAGTATTTCAATGAGGGTAAAAATACGGTTTTCACTTGTATTTGTAAATTCTTATGATTGATGAAATTGATATTTTCATGTTACCTTGTTTTCCTGGTTCAATTAAGTTTCTAATTTGATGCATTGTTACGAAGACTATTAGTCGAATAATCCTTCATCTGTACAACAATTCATCTAATGTATGACATTGAATTAGTGAGTTATTCCGAGACAAGAACACTACAATAGTACTAACTTTGATCAAAAACAACAAACTGTACTAATATAAACCGATTTTGTGAGCAAGATAGAGACTTCTGTTGTAACTTGTCTTGCGGGTAAAGTAACCTTCTCTTGCTTGAACCGAAGCAATCAGAGGGGCAATATATGTAATTTCGCAGATTCATTCATTTGGAATGAATTCAAAAACAATTTTCCGATAAACCGCTAATTTATTAGGAAGATAAAATTTAATCCGAATAAATTGATTCACAAACGACGGGAAGGAACCCTAATCACGAGGGAGCAAAGATGTTGACGTTGTCGTCGTCGGTGCTTCTTCGATCTCGACTTGCTTCGAAGATGAAATTCTTCAATGGTCGATTCCTTTGAATTCTTCGTGGGCAAATCATCATCCCAAAGAGCCAATGTCGACTGCATCTATTGCTGGATATTGCACTAACCAAGGTTAGTGTTTTCGATTTTGTATATTGAAATATTTAATCAATGAAAGTACTTATTTTTCCCTTTTTGCAGCTCGAATTCATCAAAATCCTTTTGCTCTGCTTCTCAACGAATATTGTTCTGATGATGTTCATATGACCCCCAATTGCATCAGAGTACGGTAACATCTCCATAATATTATATTATTTTTTTAGGTCTCCCCGGTATCTCGCCGACAGATGGAGACTAATCCCCTAGGTCTAATTGTCCCCTGCACGGTAGAACCGGCCATAAAATATTATATATTATTCGATCGTGTGATTGGTTCACAGAGAATGGAAGAATTGCAAGCCAGCGAAGGTGGAGAAACGACGCTAAGGTTGGGTGTACAAGGTGGGGGGTGTGGTGGCCACTCTTATGTTTTCAATCTTGACGAAAAACAAGACCAAAATGAAAGGTTTGTAGTCGATGCATATGTATAGTTATATGTTGTTCAATAAGTGTGGTTTATGTTTGTTGACTGGAAGATTCATTCATATTATTTTCAGAGTTTTCGAGAGCAACAGGAGTGAAATTTGTGGTTGACAACGTCTCGTATGATTTTGTCAGAGGGGCCATTATTGATTTTGAGGAGGACGCTCATATGTTCAAGCTTCAAGGTATATATTACTAATTTAAATGTTGCAAGATCATTTATTTGTTTATTTTTTCCTGGGAAAACAGGCATGCTTAATGAATTCAACAAACTATTAAGGCCAACCTCAGTTGTAGCCGAATTAAGTTGAAAATCCGAACCGAAAATTAATCTACATCGGTATTATTGTGGCATATAATCTGCATCGTTTGCTTTGTTCATGTCTTTATCTCTCACGCTACGTTTGGTAGCTATGAAGCGCATAGAACGGCATAGATTTAGTTTCTTCAAGACATATGAAGGTGGTCGGAAACAAGCCATTCAATTCGGTGCCATAACTGACAAACCTGCAGGATTGAATGTCTTGTTAATTTGTGACCACAGTCGATTGTCTTAAACTAACAATTCGTAACCATCGATACAAACTGATTATTTCTAGTTCTTAGAACCAAATATTGCTCTAGTAATTGAAAGATTAATTTTATGGATCTCATGTGTTCTTTTTAGAACTGCGATGAATTATATTTGCAGCTACTGAAACAAATGTTGCACGCACTTAATCTTTTGCAGGTTATTTATAATCCTGGTGAGGAAGGAAAGTGCGGCTGTCGTCATTCTTTCACGGCCAAATTATATTGGGGACGGAGGTAGTATAATCTTTGGTGCATGCTCAAAATAAAATTGCCATTGTTTTTTATATTTACCAATGTATTAACAATGTTATCTAACTCATCCATATATACATTTTGCAGTGCTTAAAGCTTAATTATAGGTAGTCTACTGACAGATGTTGTGGCGATACCATAGATCTAATCTTTTTAATAAAAATGTTTACTACTATTTATTTATTTTCAGTTCTAATTCACACTTCGGTCATGCATGACCATATTTCAGTAACTTTAAGCGAAATATATCAATTCAAGGTTCAATAAAATATGAGCAGTTCATTTAAATATGCACTTGAATATTGTAAATGAGATGGAAGAGAAATGAGTTAGAGATGATAGGTTGTTTAGCCCTGTTTTTAATCTGCGGATGTGTGTTAGTCTCTATGCATGGTTGTTGTCTCTGTTTGATTCGGGACTATCCGCATCTTATTGGAGTCGACTCTATTGGACGCAATTTGACAGACTTGTGGTTTAGTATCGTCATATATGTTTAGTCTACACAACTCCTTTATAGATATATATCTTTGTTTAGGTTTAGCTAATTCGTATCAATGAAATTGCAACCTTTAATTAAAAAAGAAAAAAGAAAAAGAAATGAGTTAGAGAGATTTAACTAGTAATGTTTGACTTGAGAGCTTATATGATGAGAACTGAAATCAGTAAGCAATTTTCCATTTAAATTGTAATCCCTCCATCTGGAAATTTACATACGAAAAATGGTAAGTATTTTCAGACAGAGGAATGCATAAAGATTCATCTACTGTACAAATGGTTCATCTACTGTTCTACTACATAGAATAAGCAAGTGATTTTGAGACCTAAACACAAAATTAATTTGGTTCAAAACAACGTATATTCTAAACTGATCTTAACTAAGAGCAAGATTGAGACTTTTGTTGTAACTTTTCTTGCGGGTAAAGCAACCTTCTCTTGTTTGAACCGAAGACTTGGTACCGAAATATGAGACTATGAAGACAATGTCTGAGAGGAGAGATATTAAAACCCTCAATAAAGCTCAAATCGGCTAGCTCGCCATTTGATGCCGGCAAAACATCGGTATTCGTCGAACACGGAAGTCAAGCACCAGGTCTGTAGTTTCCTCAAACAACTGACTAAACATCCTGTCCGATGTTTTCCACTCTGGCAATGGATCAAGACTGGATGATTTCTTACATCAATTAAGACTTTCATTGCTTCCATTATACTATCTCCAGGATTTTTCGCCTTTCCTTCAATTCCAAACTGTCGGAGACGAATATTTCTAGACGAAACGAATTCCATGTGTTCTTCGGGGTAGGGTTCTGGACACAGATATATGATAGTCTTCAGGTTTAAGATATCGAGAAAAGAAAAATTGCAAGGCTCGGGAAATCCTGATCTGTAAATCCCATCTTCCACCATGGAGAAATTCCGGGGAGGAAGCAAAACGGCGTCGTCCTTTCTTCCTTCTTCCTGTACTTCTTCTACTATAATTAATTCCATTCGATTTTTCTCTTTGATTTTTTAGTATCGACAATCTTTTTCTAGGTTTAGTGTGTGATATGCATAAATAAAATATAAGAGACATCATAACACATCTATGCTTCTGAGAATTTATAAGAAAACACAAAACCAATTTCGATAAGGATTATAGAAAGAAAAAATAATAAGAAACTATAGTCTGGTGCATTTACCTAACAGTAAAACCAAATTCAATCAGGATTTATAAAAACCAAACTATTGTGCAAGTTTATGTTATTTATATTGTTTTTGGTAAAAACAAAATAAAAAGGGTTTTTCTTCGCTTCAAAGAACCAAACAAGGCATTCAAATTTTTTGTTCTCAAATTGTGCAAGGACAAGTGGACAACTTAGAATGGACAAGTCAAAATCAAGATCAACAAAGTCAAAATTTTTTTCTTATGTGCTACTTGGGAGGAGATTTCGTATTTGGTCCCGAGTCCCATCTACGGAAAGTAGGCATTCGGGCCCCAGGATGATCTAATCTCGAATCAGGATTGGGCCCGGCTCATTTACATGACGATTATATTTTGAAGAGTTAATATTTGTGGCAACTTGCTTAACATGCACTTGAATCTTTTAAATGTTACTCCCTCCGCAATTCATGTTGATTTAGATTTTTCATTTTATTTTAAAATAGATTATTTTTATTTTTAATTAAAATATATTAAATTTTTTTATTTTATTTTGATGTCTCAGAACTTAAAAATATGTATCGTAGATCGAGGCTTAATAAGAATAAGTCAAGATGAATTAGGAATATTTAAGTGTTGAAATAAATAATTAGGAAGAATATCTTGAGCTAAAATCTCTAAGCTGTTTGATGAATCTATAGTTTATGGACATTATGTGACGTTAGTTAGTTTATCATTAAGTATTCGTCCATTATTTTGGGTATAATTTTTTTTATTGGTTTTGGACATAGGATAGTCCTCCCCACCTCTATTGAGAATCACATTCATTGATGATCGATATTATAATTTTCAGGGTTAACTCATCCCCCATATCAATTTGACCTTATTTTGGGTATAATTGAAGGACCTCCTATGTACTTATTCATTTGTACTGCTTATTACAATAAAACGTCTTTAGAACATAAAGGGAACTGTACTGAATTGGAAACTAACAGATGTATCATTTCTTCATATAAGAATTTTGCAAACTTTATTACAAGATAACTGATCAAATCTTATTTAACTTAAATGCTTTTTCTTCATCAAATCATCTGTTCCCCTTCAAGATCATCCTCACATGACCCTGCAAAGGAAAAAATATTAATAATCATAGTATTGGTTGCATATAAATCACTGAATTGGAAAAACAAAATATTAGTCGATCGGTTAATTTAATCTGTTTAAGCATCGATTTTGTTAAAAGTATAATATTTTAGAAGTCCATGAAATGCTTACTTAGTGCAATCAGTTCCCATGCTAATCTTGAAAGGAGACTTGAAGCCACACTTGGGTGGAATTTCAGCAGCATTAGAAACCTTGGCCCCTTCAAAGCTAGCGAATATCCCTTTCAAGCAGCCGCAACTTAGTTGCCGATAAGATCTTGTCTCGCCCAAACCAAGAACGTTCCTCGCCCCTTTGCAGCATTCTGGCGTAACAGAAACTACAGAACCACCGTTATTAATATAATTCAAACACGGAGATAAACGTGACATGATTTCAGTACAAAATAATGCTATCGGATTGGGTAGTTAGAGTTGCAGTGATCACCAAGGATAGTACGAGCAGTGAAGAGTTTGATCTAGCCATGATGAAATTTATCGGTAAATCTAGATGAGCAAATTAGTAATTAAGTTTAGTGTGTGCGTTTAAGGCCAATTGACTTGTGATATTTATAGAGCAATTTTTTTAGAGTATAAGAAAATGAATATTAAGTGTGAAAGGGAGTTTGAGTGTAGTCATGGGCATTTGGATTATCGAAAATAATTTATTGATTTACACAATAAATTGTACTTGACTGACTTTTCGATTTCAATGCATTGTTAATGATGCGGATTTATTTCATTAGTTCTTTCATGGTAAAAAATCAATGTATCTATTACTATCAGCTTTGATTAATGACGTTAAATATTATCCATCAACTCCAGTAAGCAAGTAATTGTCCTTTTCTCTTTTTCTGTATGCATGTGTGTTAGATCTTTATAAGAATAGATTCTTTATGATCAGAATTGTGATCTCTTAGATCGAGTACAATCGTGTGTGATTCTTGAAGATTGAAGCATATCTTAAATATTATTCATATACACAGATCAAAACGAACGAAAAATTACTTAAATATGTAAGAAATGATGAATTGCCCCAACCTCTAGGGTTGATGGTTCAATGCATCGTCCCCTAAACTATGCTTGCCTTACGACGTCAGTAGGAATTCAATTGCTTGCGTGATTCTTTTACTGTACAACGATTCTTCTACTGTACTATAGATAGAATTAGCGGGTGATTTGGACCGAAACACAAATATTAATATCTGATCTAATTAAGAGCAAGATTGAGACTTTTGTTGTAACTTTTCTTGCGGGTAAAGTAACCTTCTCTTGTTTGAACCGAAACATTGGTACCGAAATATGAGACTATGAATACAATGTCTCAGAGATGAGATGTTTAAATTCTCATAAAGCTCAAATCCATAGCTCGTGAGTTGATGCTGGCGGGCAATACATCGGTATTCCATTAACAGCCAAGCACCAGTTCTGTAGTTTTCCTCAAACAACCGACTAAACATCCTGTCCGATGTTTTTCACTCTGGCCATGGATCAAAACAAGATGGTTTTGTCTTCCGAGCTGATTGGACCAAAGACGAAATCAGCTCCGGAAGATGAAATAAAAATGCGTGATCCTAATTTAATTAGATTCTCACGAAATGTAGTGAAAAAAATGAGCATGTGAGATTAATTGAACTTGGAAGATAAACAATGGATATCCAATCTATAGCACTGTTGAATCATATGACCCGTTAGAATTACAACAGAATAATGCGAAAACCCACTCCTCACCCTATTTTTCTTTCTTATTATGAATCGCTACAAAATCATATTTTACAACAGATAACTTAATACAGTACAATACAGTCAAGATCAATAATCTTGCTGAAATGATCAAGAGTTTCTAGCTTTTGAGAGGTATGCTTGTGCGATGGAAAATGATGTAGCCTTCCTCTCTTTGTATTCATTGTATCGCAAGAAGAAGTAGCTAAGATAATCGAAATCAATCGGAGACATTCTCGCCTATTAACAAGAAAAAGAATGTTAATTAGCATTAATTTTACTATAGATTCTCAATTAGTTGAAAAAGTGTTGTCAAAATATAAGTAAATACCTGAATCAGAGCCCATAGTGCCCAGTACAAGTGTGAAGCTAACATGTATGTGTTCGCCTCAACAAATAAAGCTTCAGAAGTTCTTTGTCAGAAACCTATTTAGTATCCACAAGAAGAAGTTACCTATTTAATTATGTGATCCAGAGAACTTTATAATTAGACAAAAACAACTATATCATTCAAGAATGTTACTCACCTGTTCTGGTTTTCCGGTTGAATATAATGCCTAAAGAAATGAAATTGTCCTCTTTTACTTGGGTATCTACAAAATCATAAGTGTTCCACAAATTTCATTAGAGTCACTGGTTCAAAGACAGACCATAATTTTAGAGTTCAGGAAGGAAAAAGGAAAAAGCAAACAAACAGTATAGATAAGAGTATGAACGTACAAACTGTAGTCACAATCGTAGCCTGCATATTCGTTGAAGTGATTTCCGATGTCAAATCCTCTGTAATTGTAGGATCCATATTCAAAATCAATGATGTAGAGTTTCTCTGGATTCATCGGAAAAGATCAATAAAAATGTCATCATTATGATGTGAATTTCACTGCTAATTACAACCTATTCCAATAAAGGTCTCAGATAAAATCCTACTATAGGCCATTATCTTCTAGATTTATGTAGCTTCACTAAAATCCCTAGTGGAAACTAAAAGTGCAAATTCTATTTTGTTAGCAGGAAATAAAAACACATGTTGGCATGTGGGGGATGAATATATTTGTAGACTATGTTATGTATACAGAACTGAAAGTCCGGGGTTTGTCAAAAAAAAAAAAAAAAAAGAGAGAGAGAGAGAGAGAGAGAGAGAGAGAGAGAGAGAGAGAGAGAGAGAGAGAGAGAGAGAGAGAGAGAGAGAAACGTACCTTCTTCATCGTTGACCATTATATTCCCAGAAAGCAAATCATTATGAGAAAACACAACAGGTGCATTAAGGAGGCTCGTCAATTCCTGTTTAATTATGAGGAAAGACACCTTTTATAAATTGGATTTATGATCCTAATTTTGAATACTCAGCAAAAATATCAGCTAGAAACTGTCATAGAAATACTAATCGATAATCTATACCAGCGATGTGGCACACCAACAAGTCAAATTTCAAAATCTTCAGGTCAGTGGCTAGGCTTTTGTTAAGTACAACACTTCAAGTACAATCAAATTTGAACATCTTCGAAAATAGACATGATATTAATGAAACCATTTTTTAAAAGTTGATTGGGAGAGACATCACCTTGAGCTCAACAACTTCATTGTGAACTTCCTTAAATGATATGGTCTCATAGATTCTTTGCTTCTCGATATCGTCAAATTTAAGAGTAGAGCTGTCACAACATGAAGGTCAAGGGTTAGGCTTGCAATCCACAACTATGGCCACAAAGACATCATAATCTCGAATTGATAAACTTTAATCATGCAACTGCATATTACTCCCTCCGTTCAAAAGAAGTTGCCTTTATAAAGATTGTTTTTTTAATCAAAATACTTGATTTTTGACAAGTTGAAGGTTAAAAAACATGTTTTCCCATTACCCATGAAAAACTCCCCCTCAAAAGCTTCCCTAATCTAAGTCAAACAACATTAAAATGCAAGTACAAATTTTGATAAGTAGGAAGTATTTGAACTACCAGAAAAATCAAAAGATCACCTTTCTCATAAAACTTGAATATGTCAACCCATAGCTGAGGTTCTTTGGAACCAGGAATTTCAACTTGATGGAATCGATGCAATTGCTTGGCAATTTCACCAGACAGCTTTGACAATCTCATGTCTGGCATAGACAATAGTACAAAATTGTATAAGGCCATGATGAAACAGTTCAACTAGCAATCAAAATCTAAACAGAACCATATTTCATTCTGCAAAGCTTACCAATAATAAAAATATGCAAGAAAGTGTATGTACCTGCTGGAGTTAAAGTCCGAGCATTTATAAAACCTTGCACCATGCCATTTCCGAAAACTCCGAGCAATTTGGCACCAAATCCAGCAGCTGATAAGTACTTAATGGACTGAAAGAATCATAAACCACTTTAATTTATATTGAAAATAAAATATTCAAACTCAGTTGCCAACCATGTGTTGTACAAAACGCTTAGAAAAATTAATCACCTCAATTCACGTTGACGATTGATCACATACTCAGTATTCGGTCCATACAATCTGACCGTCACAGCAACTTCATCTCCGTTTTCTTCCTTCACCGTAACCTTAAGCACTGAAACAATTTCATCAGCACTAATTGCCACCATTAAAATAAATCAACAAACACAAATTTCATGAAGAATAACTTACAGAGATTGGTGATGCCGCCGGAGATAGTTTCCGCGGAAAATCGAGAATCGTCTAAGGTCGACCACTTCTTGAACAGATTCTTGCACAACTCTCTGTTATAAAACCAATCCATCCATAAGCTAAATGAATTACAAATCAAACTTCAAATTAAAAGATGAGAAACTCACATGATGCGAGGCTTCATATCGGATAAGGAGAGGGATGTATCGACAGTGAGGGACGACGACGGTAGGTCCATGGTGGCGGCATCGTCGTGGTCGTTGTTAGAGGATCTTCTTAACAGCTCCCATTGCTTAATTGAGAAAATAAGATTCGAGTCCCTTCACGTGAGCCAGGAATGTTAGATTTAGTTTTTGGATATCAGAGAAAGGAGTTCACCACATATCCTTCCCTGGCCTAATATATATGAATGATTAAGGAATCCTATTCGGAGATACTGGATGACATTGATAACGACTTTTTGGATTAAATTTTCCACGTATTGAAAGAAATTCGCCACTCTTTTCAATATATAGAAAAAAATGTCTGATTTTCTAAGACATATTTAGATATTTTTCTTTTTTTTCTTTTTACATTATCATTCATGATTATAATACATTTAGTTTACATATATTTTATGTGTCATATTATATCTTATATGAAAAATTTTAAATTTTAGAAAGAAAATATTAAAAAAGTAATAATAAATAAAAAATAAATATGATCTTATTATTTTTTTAATTGTTTAATTTTTAATATTATATCTTTTTTGTGATGGACACAGTATAATACTGATCCCAAAAAAGTAGCCAATTTTTTTTCATTTACATTTTGAATTCAAATTCCAACACCCTTAATTTTAATATTTTCTCTAAATAAAATCCGTAATGTAAATGAATCAACGTCATTAATTTTAATACATCACCATAATTAATATTATCTCCATCCCTAAATAATTATCATATTTTTTTTTATATATTTTATGTAAGAAATACGTCACTTAATTAAGACGAAAGGAATAGTTACATATATGTAGCCAACTTTTTCTTCTTGTCTGGCCAGACGGTTAGAACGAAAGGTTTATGATTGTCGATTGCGAGATACCAAGAATACCTAAAAAATAATAGTTACAATATTAAAAGATGCTTTCTTTTAAAAAAGTTAATTTTATAATGGTATTCTAACACAATTTAATATCTAAAATTTTCATTTATGATAAAATGATCATAATCATCAAAATAAAAATAAAATAATCATAGATGTTCTTCGAAATAGCACGAGGGTCTAAATCATACTAACTGATATCCATTTCAAGTTATGTATAAAAGGAAAATCCATTTCATATGTTGATTGCAAATTAAATTTAAAGCCAAAGCAAGTTAGTAATTAATTTTGAATTTACAATGTGCCATAGTCACTATGTTTTACTGTTTGTATGAAAAATAAATGGCGCGAAGAAGTATGAAATTTTCCCCACATAGTGAGTACGGAGTTTGCAATTTGAGTTGACTCACAACATAAAAAGCAATTTAACCGAATAAATAACCAATCTTGCTTATACGCAAACGATTACTTTAGACACTGAATAACTTATAAGTGAGCTTTTACATTATGCTTTGACATCTTTTTTCCTTTGCTTTTAGTGGGATTATATATCATTTTCATAGCCGACATTTTTGAATAATTAAAAAATAAATGGATTATCATTTTCCCGTTTAAGAGAAGATTAATTAATGAATTTCTCTTTTCGCATTTTGAATAATGTTCTTTTGATTAAAATATTTTCCAAAAGGCAGATTTTTCTTTTAGTGGAAGACAAATAATGTAACTTAAATAATGTAATAGAGTGAATAATTAAACATCGAGCATCTTTAGTTAAACACGAGGCTAAACTAAGTTGTAACGTCAAAAAATAAAAAATCACCACCACACACACACCCCCCCCCCCAAAAGTCGTCTAAGAAATATAAATATAAATATACTAAAAAATATAAAATGACTTTGAGGCTAAGTCCAAAATGTGTAAAGCCTTAACCCATAGGCCCATAAATAAAACAACCATACGAGGCCCAATATCTTAACAGATTTTCGTACGAGTGGTAAGTAGAAAATAACCAACTTCTCCAAATCTCCCATCAATCGTCATCTTCAATCTGACTGAAACCGAGATTAGGGTTAGGGTTTTTTATTTGCCAAAAAAGAAGGGAAATAGATAATTAAATGGAGGAGGTAACGGAAGGAATCAATAATTTAGCAATCACCGGCGGAGACGCACTACAAGAAAAATCGGATTCAAGTGTCCAACACCAAAAAACCCTTGTTCTTCTATGTCAATCTCGCTAAGGTAATCCTCGAGAGATCTATAGCGTTTCAGTTTCGTGTTTGATTTCGGCTCTAATTCAATCGAATCTGTAAATTATTTTTTATCTTTTCGATAGTCGGTTTGTTTTTGTTGATAATTGATTTGAATTTGGGATTGTTTGCAATTGTTTGTTGCAGAGGTACATGCAGCAGTATAATGAAGTTGAACTTTCTGCACTTGGAATGGGTAATTATTTCACGTTTGTGTCTCACTGTTTTCACACAAGAAATTAGCTTTCGGCACTTTTGATTCTATCCATTACGCAATACTCAATTAATCACTAAGTTTCAAACATTTGTTTGTTCCGACTTGTGGAAATGTACATAATTCAAATATATATATAAAAAATTACTCTAAATAAATTGCATATCCTTGCTTGATGTGGTGTGTCAGCCTGAGAAACTAAGTGAATGCATTATATTGGATAGTTATCCAAAGATAATTGGTGAGAGTAGGCCATCGGTTTCCTTTCTCTATCACCATCTAATGGAAATGCCATCAATTTCCATGTAGATTACAAATACAATGTCTTTTTCCCTTATTATCTTGTACTCTGTTAACTGGTATTGGTACGACATGATTTTATGTTCTGTCAGTAAATGATCCCTTTTTTTTCCCCTTTTTGGCCCTTATCTTTGCAGCTATTGCTACGGTTGTCACTGTTGCAGAGATCTTGAAAAACAATGGCTTGGCCGTTGAAAGGAGTAAGATTTTTCATTTAACATTTCTTATTATTATAATTTATTTAGCCTATCAGCTGTTTATTCTGAAGCAATTCCCTATCTTTGCAGAGATCACTACCTCCACTGTTGATATGAAGGAAGATGCTCGGGGACGCCCTGTTCAAAAAGCCAAGGTAAGCTGACTTTTTCTTGAGACCTTGTCATTGTAATGTGTTTCTCTATTCTGCTTTATTGACATTACAATTTCAAGATTTGTCTCACTGACTGGTGTTTGTTTATTTATTCTATCAGATTGAGATATTGCTAGGAAAGACTGAGAATTTTGATGAACTGATGGCGGCTGCTGCAGAGGAGAGAGAAGCCAGAGAAGCTGAAGAACAACAAAACTAAAGGGGGATTTATTTGTTTCCGTGTTTGTTTTTGTTGTTTTTCATAATCTCAGTATGCTGAAGTTTCTTTGGTCAGAATCTTTGAAGTTAGTCATCCTGAATGTTTTTGGTAGCCAACTGTTGGTTATTCCTTAGAAGAGTAGAGACCAGATGCTTTCTAATACTCTGAGAATTCAATTTTGTTCCATTTTAATTTTTTTCTGTCCTCTGTTGTGAAACGTGGGGATGTACTTAAATTCCCATCATTAGTATTGTGGTGTTTCAATTTAATGTTTTTGCTCGGTTTTCTTATTGATTCAATTGTTTTGAACTACAAAAGTGATGGTCCTTCTTCCAACCCTAGCAATTCGTTCTTCCAGTGACCATGCTTGGTTAATTTTGACGTTTTTTCAAACTTCGCATGGACTGGAAATAAAACCATCCAAAATCAAGGAGCTGAGTAACTAGAGATATTTGTGCTTCGAATTTCCTACAAAGCGGACTTGGCATCAATGGCCTTATTACAATTAAGATACCAACTTCTTTCTGCAGTCTCAAAAATGTTTTTGATATCTCAACCTTGGAATCCTCTGGATAACGTCTACATCCATCCCATGAAACCAAAATCGAAGAAAAAAAGAGAGCTCAGAGGAAGCAATTTCATCCTGTAATCGGATGACATTTTTTGAAGGACCCAACCATCAAGTGCTAATATCTTCACAGCTCTCGTAGAAGAATGCACCAGCCGGGAATCGAACCCGGGTCTGTACCGTGGCAGGGTACTATTCTACCACTAGACCACTGGTGCTTGTTGACTTACTTGAGGAAGCTAAAGGTAATACTACAAATTTCCAGCACCTACTACTATCTCCACATATACGTTTTAGTAGAAATCCAGTTCCTGTAACATATCCATATCTTATAAAGGATCCTAATGAAAAAGGAGGGTTAGATGTTGATTCTGAATGGGGACGTTTTTTGGGGTGAATAATGGTCAAGTTAAATACACATTTCTCAGCAGTCCAAATCCTTTTGGTTGACAGAAAACGTACGTAGGATTCTTCATCATACATCTAGAACTTGATCAACTTTTATATATTTGTGACTCAATTCTCTTAAGCCATAAAGCTTCAGGGTTTCATCATGAATGGCGTCCAATTCGTTAAAAATGTGAAATCGTCACACAGAGTCCATTTTACGGAATCAAACTGCTTCAACTTTTGTTTAGATCATTTGAAAATGTCACGCCAGCTTTTAAAATTATGTTGAAATATCACTGGCATTTCAAAAAATACCTTGTATTGCTCATTCCATCCA
>JANIEQ010001446.1:0-13179 GCA_024708375.1 Oxalis stricta | reverse complement strand
ACATTTTATTTTTGTATGTTTTTTTTATAAACTACTTAATCGACTCTCCTAAAAATGGAATCATGATTTATTTTACTTTAGATACAATTAGATTAATTATAATATACATATGAAAATGTCTTTATGATATTCATACTTTTAAATTCTTAAGTTATGTAAACATGTGGCTAACGTTAATTACATTAGTATTAAATTTTATTTCTAATTTTTAATTAATTTTTGAAAATTTCCAAAAAAAATCATATAATATTGAATATTTATTTTTTAAAAAATTTAATAAGATTTCATATAAACATCTAATGCATAATAGACAAAATACACATAAAATTATAAATATTTATTTAATTAGGTATCTTTTTTCATTCTATTTTTAAAATTCATAAATTACTCAAATTCTATCCGGTTGAAATTTTAATCTATAATCCATCTATTCTATAATATTATTAAAATTCTATTCACCAAGTTTAATTACAAAAAAATTCATAATTTATTTGTTTCGAATTTAATCATAATCATGATCTCAAATAATGTATTTTCTAAAAATGCGGCCGTAAATGATTCACAACTAAAGAAGGTAACTATTATCTCGATTTATATAATTTGCCTATTATAAAATTTAAAATTACCATTACAAAATATACACATAATCTAATAATTATCCTACAGCCGTCCATTATATACGTTTTACTGCAACTCATATTTTATTTACATATTTTTTAGCGTTTGCATTTCTATAGAATATTGCACTTTTATTGTTCTGTATTTGGAAGCTTCTCTTTTAGTTATCCTGATTATTTCTTTTATAAAATTGAGCTACCGTATTTAATTTATAATTAAAAAAAGCTACATAATTTTAAAGAAACGAAGAAAAATTAGGGAAAATCTATTCAATTTAGTGATATAATTTGAATAGACATTAATTTTCCTTAAGATATCCACTTCGACTCTCCTAATTAATTATAGTTGCATACTATGTGTTTTTTGTTCTAATATAACCGTCCATGAAAAAATGAAATTAAAAATGTGTTATGTATTGGCAGTATAGAAAATGTCTATTCACCGAATCTATTTACAAATCAAATATATAACCATCCACTCTAGCAACAACCAAAATAAGGTTCAGAAAAGGTTTAAATCAGGTCTATTTGCCATGTATTTCCGTCGAAATTGGCATATTATCTGGTAATTAATGTCGTGACGTGGACCAGGAAAATTAACTCGCATTAAGCTTCATTTTGGCAAAAATTCATCCTAATTCAACGTTTTTTTTTTTTTTTTTTTGATAAATTAATTCAATAGTAATTTTGATTATTACAGCTCCCTAACATAATTTTAAATTTGAAAAGTTAATCCCTCATTTAAAGATTTTATTCCCCTTAAATTATACCTATAAGCTCGTTATTTCTTGCTATTTAAAGCTCCCAGACCCTTACATTTTATCTCATCCTTCCATAATTTTATTTTTCTAATAACCCGTTTTTCATTTTTGTCATAGATATTTTCACCATAGATTCATTTCATTTTATTTCTGAAATTTACTTTGTCTTGCAATATTTAATTTTATTACTATAATACTCCAACTTTAAGACTCAACTTCAAGCTAGCTATCTAGCTCTATTCTTAACAAAATGACAATATTATTCAATAATCTCTTGAATTAAAATGTTAGATCAGCTATCTCATCTCATGGAGTAAAATAGATAGATGGCGGAGGGAATAAAGTAGTTCACATATAGGAAAATAGTAGTAAGTTGTTACATTTTTACACGAACTATATAAGATATATTTACACTTTATTCCAATATACGGTGAAGGCATTTATGGTGAAGTAGGAACTCGATACGAGCCTCCATCCTCTTGATAGAGAAGAGAATCAGCGAAATCCCGAGGCTTCAGCCTCAGCCTTTTTCCTTTCTTCCTCGGCTTCGCGTCTTTGATCCTCCTCATGACAAATGACGGGAGCCACTTGTCTCTTCGCATCATGATCCACATCGCCCCATTCCAATGCTCCCTTGTAAGGATTCCACGAGCTTCCCGGCGAGCGCCACATACTGGGCGTATGCTCTGCATAGCAGCTACGGCTTCACTAAACGCTTGGGCCTTGTAAGAATCGGAGCGTTCATCGGCGAAGTAAGAGGCAGCACTAGCAAAATCCTCCGAGTGCCGATACCTGGCCACGATTCCTTCGACATCGTCCTCCATCTCCTCTAGCTTCTCACTCAAGTGTTTGTTCTCTCCCTCGAGATCTTCCACCCTGGCAAAGCGAGACGAAGTTGCTCCTCCACATCGTCGAGATCGGTCTTATCGGCTAATTTCCCCTCGAGCTCAACCAAGCCTTTTGAGCGGCCTGAAGGGCCCGTCGCTGCTCCTCATACCTCCTGAGAAGCTCTTGAGCATTATCGGCGGCCCGAAGACATAAAGCCGAGCAAAGTGAGCAAGTGAACAACCAATATTCTAAGAAGGATAATGGATCAAAGATAAGGAAGGGAGACATTCACCAGCGCATTATGGCCGAAGATGCCATCCACCACCTCCTGTAGTCTCTTGGCTCCCAGCTTCGTCCGGTCGTCGTCGGATACGGCCTTGATCGCCCGCTCAGCGGCTAAGTGCACGTCACCTTCCAAGGAAGTTATATTCGGTGCATCTCGAGGAAGTTGCCACTCCTTACCGGCCTTGCTTGACACCAGTCTGATCGCCGCCTTCTTCGGAAAGATCATCCTCGGCCTCGTAACTTCGGCCTCGGCCCGCTTCCGGCTTGGTCTCTACGGCCTCAGAACGGGCTATGGAAGGAGAAAGCCTCCTCTTCTTGTCTCGAGAGATCCTGGATGGAAGCTTGCCACCCGCACATGCGCCTTTCCTTTTCCCTTCTCCTTCGAAAAGCCACGAGCCGACCTAGGAAAATCGACAACTGCCTCGGCATCATCGACTTCCATGGCTTTACTGGTTGCACAACCAAAAGAAAAGGATTACAATCTCCCACGCAATCAAAACAAGTCAAGAATCGGATATACAAGAAAAGCAAACGAGTATGATGCCGGAGAAGAGCAGGCCACAAGACTCCTCGGCTTCCCGTTAAAAGAATGTCGAGATCCGCCACCTCAACAAGCTCGTCTATCTCCCAGGCCTCAATCACTGCGCCCGATTTATAGTCGAGCCTGTGGGATGGCAAATCCGAACACTCTCCCTAGACGCAGATCTCCTCAGCTCCATGGTCCGAATCTCGAGGCAGCCACCCATTATCTGCCTATGGAGGTCGACTTCTGCCCCGGCTTCGGCCTCGAAACCAGAATAGGAGTCGAACCCCTTAGGCGATAAAGTATGATGACATCCTCGGCCTTGTACGACTCTTCGAAAGATGAGAGCAGCCGAATTCGCTCTGCACAACCAAGAAACGAGCCCAACCGCGCCGATATAGAGGGCAAACTCCTCGCGATTTCCAGCTCAGTTCTTGGAAAGAGCAGGCGAACTCGTACGACCCCCATATGTCCGGTTTGCTCGGTTGAAGTTGACGACGCGTCGGACTCCCGAATGCCCGTCTAAGAATGATCTCCTCCGAGCCAGTTCGCCATAAGATAGGTCACTCGAGCTTCCGATTCCACTCTTAGAAGGAATCCGGGAGCCCGCATGATCATCAGCCGTAACACCTCTTCACACCATCGGCATCATAAAAGCCGAAGAAATGGGCAAAGCCGTACCTATTCGCAACGACCGCTCGGAGTCATCCATCCTCGACTCCTCGGCTTCCCGAGCCCTAAAGGAAGACTCCATCAACCTCGGCTCCGTCGCCACCCTCGCCGGCCTAGGCGTCGCCTCAACAGACCTATAAGGAGCCAAAGGATGCTCCTCCTCTCCCCTCTCGAAGCGGCAGCAATAGAACGCTCTTGAGAGCGCCGCCGCTCGTTTCGATCTCTGGAAATACGGTCCGGTACGGATCTACTCGAAGACGGTCTGCTGCTTTGACCAGACTGTCTGTGAGACATGGCTACACTCTAATAAAAGAAGGAAATGAAGCCGAGAAGAAGAAATAAAGGAGACCCTAGATCTCGGATCCGAAGAAAGAATCGACTCCCTCGCTATCTCTCACTAACAATGGCAAAGACTAAAGCTTTAAGGATGAAGAGAAAATGGCGATGAAGAAGGCTATTTATAGCAACAACTGAAGATGTGATAACGAATACCGAGAGTCCGAAGACGAAGAGACGCCTCGGTTCGGCGAACACTCGCCACGTCAGCAAAGCATGCACTGACATTCCCTCGTTTCGTGAAAAGCCCTTTTGCCTATCCAAAAACGGCTAAAGGAGACGTCCCTTCAGTTGCCACATTAATGATAACTGGGCAAAGACCACTGGACTACCAAAAAGCATCTCTGAAGAAGTCCTTTCACACAGTAGAAGACAGACAACCTTCCCCTCAGAGCGGACAAGGCAAAATTCAAAATTTGAAGACCGGCTCCTTCCCAAGAGAAGTCGATCGAAGCCGAAGACATAAGACCCTCACGCCGACAGAGGCTCGGGGGCATATCAATCGGGGCAAGGCCAAGGCCTATGCCAAACCGACACTACTGAAGCAAAGGATACGGCTCCGAGCTTGAACGAGACCCACGAGTCCAATAAAAGCCCACGACGAGCTGTATTTCTTCCACGAGACCGTACGCTCTCCTGCAAGAAAGGGGGCAAATGATACGACATGGGGGCTTTTAGGTAATTTGGACCGTGTCGTCGTAGGTTCCTCCGGCTGGGGATCGGCCAGGTACGTGCAGCGGCTCCGTCCCTTTTGTGAGGCTACGCGCCCGGGGGCACGGACACCGCCGGCCTCGCCCTCCCGAAGAGGCCGAAGCGCCCAAAGCCGAGGAGACCTACGGCCTCACAACTGTACAGGTCGCTTTCAAGCACTGACAATCCAAGTCAAACCTAAAGGTCTCCCCTATATAAAGACCCATCTCGGATGTCCAAAGTAAGCCAAGACTTACGCTTAGAGACACACAAGAGACTTAAGGGCACTTTACACTCTCTCTCAGAAGTCGGACACTTCCCTCTCTAGACTTGAGATCCACCACGTAGCCGCTCGGCTTCGTGGTGAGCCTCGCTAGGCCCGGATAGGCCGTAGACGCTCAAATACTTCTCACCCCCCATTCTGTCCTAAGTCTGAAACCTAACTCGAAGACCGATCGAAAAGAGGCGCGTGCTCTCCATCTCCGACTCGTTTCACCCTTGTCGAAACACGGTAGATTACAATAAAATTCATCATATATCTACGAATTGAAAGAGGAAAATAAATCAAATGATTAATAATAAATTTTCTTCTTCGTTATTGATAGGAAAAGGACTTCCGGATAGACCGAACCCGACAATATGAGAGAGCGCGACGAGTCAACGACGCACATCGGGCTCCCTCTCCCTAAGGTCTCACTCTCTCTCACGTTCGGGATGCGTCAACTACGTGCGACTATTGGGCCGAGCCCGACGGAGGACGAGAGGCCGATTGGGAGAATAGGTAGACACTTATCGGGCTCCCTCTCCCCGTTGATCTCGTTGTCTCTCGCGTCTCTCGCTCGAGGGCAAAACAGACATTTTCAGGAGGACTTAAAGAACCCTATAAAAAGCCCTTGGCTTGACAAGTGAAAGGGGAAGAGAATAATATTTTTGAGATACGACATCTCTCTAGACGAGAGATGTTTCTCTCACTACAATAGTCCACGCGAGGACACGGCTCTACACTTTAGTGCGGATCATCGGCCTCTCTCCCAAAAAGAGCGATCCCGCGAGCTCCCCTCTCAAAGGTTGACCTTGCGGTGTGCCTTGAAGGCCGAGGTAGGTCGTAAATGCATAAATACTCTCGAAAGTCTCCTTTCCTTCGGATCAAAGCTAGGTTCAACCAAGCAAATAGCACGTGATCTTCGGTCTTCTACCTCCATCGCGTGAGCCAGACATGATTGTCGATACTCTTTTTTTTTTTTTGGATAAATTTGGACTACACAGGGGGTAGTCCTTCCCAGCTATCATACAATTCTAAAATTGCGTCCATGGAGAATCGACCCCTCGACTCTTCGGGATGTAAGACCCCAAATAACTACTAAACCAATACTCAATTGAACCGGAAAAAAAATCTAAGAACTATTTAGGTGCTTAATGATCAAAATAGAAATAAAATTGAGCTTATATTTTACAAATTAAAAGAGAGAAAGGAAAACCAGCAATCGACCGTATTCATAATTAATTTTTTTCTATGATTTATTTATGTAATTATAATTTCATATTTTGTTAAATTTAATTTTGATAATCATAATCGGATTAACGATCATCAATCCAATTTACCCCGTCGCCATTGACCCAACTCGTTAGCTCATTTAGTTAGTGTATGTTACCTAGCGAAATTGATAGATCGAGCAATAAGAGGAGTTGCAATTGGGTGAAAAAACTATTCACTTGGTCTTCAACATTTACCCTAATGATCGGTTCGGATTAACCCTTAACATTTGTCGTTAAAAAATAGGGGTCAATATGGGAATTTGTGCTGTCAACATTAACGTTAAGGGTAAATGCATTGAATAATTAACACTAAGGATATAGTAGACGTATCTAAAATACATTTATGACCAAATAAATGATTTGTAATACTGATCACATAAGAAGTTTCCGGAAGAGGCAGACAGAGTCTCCAAAAAGGAAAGTTGATTACGTTGATGATGAAGAACCCAAACGCATTACTCTCGATTGCAATCTTCCTCATCCTACACTTGTTAAAAAATGGAGAATTCGTGGAGGCAGGGAAGGTGAAGGTCGAGATAACGGACGATCTGGAGGACGTCGTCGACGACGAAGAGGACGAGGAATGGAAGGAATGGGGAAAGAAGAAAGAGCCAGAATTCGATCCACCTCCTTCCGATCTCGAAAATATGGACATCGCCGAGATCCAAGCTCAGATGATGAAGCGGACAATGGGCCCTGTTTTTGGCTTCGTCAAGCTCGTCTTAGGCGTTCCAAGATCTCCGGTACTTTAATGTTCAATTTCCAGTTCATTTCGCCAATTTAAAGGGTAGGGATTGTCGATTCATTTGATTTCTTTTATTGATTAGGATATGGTGAGTGAAATCGCTAAGAAATGGTCCAAAGTTTTACGGACTGCAGCTATGGAGGTGAAGTTCTGGGCAATTGATACTAGTACAATCATGTTCAACATGGCAGCTGGCCAAGATATTACTGAGGTAACAAAATTTAGCTAGTTTGATTCCCATTTAGTGTTGAAAATTTGGTAAATAATTGTATGTTGCTCAGCTTAAGGACTTCATACTCAGTCAATCGGATGCTTATGAAACCAAGATCGGGGATCAAGTTTTCCGACGGCCCGGCGACCCTCCTCTGGAAACAGTGCTCGAAAGGCTTCAAAATGAGAAGAACAAAGCAATTGAAGCAGAAACACGAGGCAATCACAAAGAAGATCTGTAGCCCATTTGATATCTTCGTATCCGAGAATCTAAATTTTCTATCTTCGTTTTTATCTCCATAATTTCCACAAGCACAGATTCCAATTTTTATAGGACCAAAAACTCTCTGACAAAATAATTTGTCAGGTCTATTGGTATTGGTTTTGTAATGAAAAGTAGAGTAAAATCTATAACTTGTAGCTGAGTAATGGAATAAAATATGGTTGTGTTGTGACCATTTTTACCCATCTGCAATGAAATCCTCTTCCAAATATGTCGTTTATGCAATTAAATGATTTAGGTACTGCAGATAAATAGTATTAATGCGCATATATACAAGAATTTAATTTCTCACATAGAAGATTATTTCTCAAAAGTACAAGAATTTCATTTTTTGTAAACTGAACTTTAGAATCAGCCCTGGCCGGCCGATACTGATCGCTATTTTAGCTTCTTACTAAAATCTGCGAGCTGGATAATTTGAATCCTCGATAAATTGGCTGCTTCCTCTCTCTCTTTCGGAGTGTTGTATCCCCACATCCCCTGTTTCAGCAATTTGATTGAGGAGTTGCCCAAAAATCCAACTTCAAAAAACCAAGCAAAGAATGACTCATAGATTACCGAGATATAAATTCCAGCCATCCAATTCAGGTTCCTGATGACATTCTTTAACGTGGCAAGCCGATCCTCCACGAAGCTGTGATCTATTGATTATTTGATTTCAAGAAGAGAGAAGAATGGCTATACCGATCCCTTGGAAAAAGGGAAAGAAACAGTTTTATTTATCTATAAATATCTGAAAGAAAGAAAGATACTCACTGTGAGATTAAGCCCCTGGTGTTCACGGTTGCTTTTGAAGCTTCTTTAGCACTTCCACCTTAGGACTGCAAATAGTGATAAAGGGAAGATTCCAAGACTTAACAAAGAATATAAATTAATCTTTACTATCACATCGGAAAAAAGGGTCTTCCATGAATAATACACGGATAATATAAACTAACCCAGTTCCCAGGCCATAAATTCTTTCTTGTGGAATTGTTACACCTGCTAGCTCTCTCAATAAAGCATCTGCAAATCGGCCCTGTAATGGCAAAAAGAAAATCGAAAGAAAAGGTGGAATATCAATATTCCTTCAACGGAATATCATAACAACTGAGACTGACTTATTTTTTTAAATTATAACTTGATACATAAATTGTACTTCTACTTTACTCTTACTTTTTCGAGAAACCAAACTATTTTTTTGAATAACGAGAAACCAAACTATAGATTACAATGTACTCAAGTAACTCGCCTGTTTGGTGGTGACTATATATATCTTGGAGCTTGCAAATTTAAGAGCATCAGGAGACACCAGGATAGAATCCTGCAACGGACAAATCTCTTCTTAATCTATATTGCAGTTTCCATTAATTGAGTTTAAAATTGATAGAACAAGTTTTGATTTATCGAACCTATTGGCACCGATCCATGTGAGGAGATTATCCATCCACTCGTCTCTAACCTTCCCAAAAAGATCGATTAGCTCATCCCTGTTGGTCTCACCCCATGCTTCCATAATGAGAGGCTTTATCTTGACCAGCTGTTCAATATCCCTTCAATGGTGAGACCTTCCGCAACCTTTCAAATCCCAAATAATCAGAGACAGCAAAGTTCAAATGCAAGAAAGCAGTAAAATGCTCACCCACCGAAGACTTTCGAACGAAGGTATCCGAATTCCTCAAGCAGCAACCTCATTACAAAGATTCTCATACCCAGTTTCCACCACTGGTCGCACCTATCAAATCAATATATAGGGTTCATTTTCTCGGCCGTTTGTTTTTGATTAATTACAGTTACAGCAGCAATGAATGATTTGGTTATTGAAATTCCTCAAATACAAATGGGAAAAGGGCCACAATGTGTGCATCTGATCGACAATCCAATCCCCTCCCATGGATGAATCTACGGACTGGAATAAAGCTGGCCATCTCACTTTTGCAGCCTGTGAAATATAAACAAACAGCTCTAAATGGATTCATGATGATTCAAAGGAAAACAAAAGAGGAGTGACCTTGACTGCAGGAACGGAGCTCTCTCCACAACTATCGCACAGAACTCCATCAAAGTCCAAAGCATAAAGATCTCCCATTTCCTTTAAATTCAATTTTAATTTAATTTTGTGCTGATAATATACAGTATGTTGATAAACTTTTCATATCTTTAATTTTAACGGTTCCAGTCCAAGCTTCAACATCCGAGTCATTTATCATTCGACGACGTCAGCTTTACGAGCCAAACATAACATGCCACGTATCAGTATCACATTCATCCCTATCATTTCGACCCTTAAAAGTATTATCATCAAAATATATATATGGTCAATTAACTAGTGCGTCCAAAGTTTTTTCAACTAAATTGAATCATTTGAAGGGATAGATAAGGGTGGCAAATTTGTTCCATGTTTCTTGAACATTCAGTGTTCGTTCGAAAAAAATTTATTTTTTAACATAATTATAAGTGAATGAACAAATTTTCGTTCATATTCACGTGAACGAATATGATAGTTTATTTTGGTTCATATTTTAAACTCGTTTGATCATAAATTTATCATGATTTTTTAAGTTAATTTTTATTTATTTTGTAAATATAAGTGGTTTATTTTTAAATAAATTTTATTAATGGTAGTTAATTTAAAAAAATTGTAACATAACTCGATTGATTAAAATATTATTCAATACGAACATGAGCAAACATGAAAAAAAAAGCTAAAATATGAACATGAATAATTTTTCGTATAGTTCATTTTTGTTTGCTTCGTATTTACTCGTGTTCGTTCATTTTGTCACCCCTAGAGATAGGAATTTTTTGATTCGAGTCGGATCAATCAATTATCGTTTATAATTGGACCATCTTTCACAACTCGAAAACCATTCTGACCAATTCACATTAGGATAATTGCTTTTTTTTACCTGAAATTAAATTGTCTTTAACTAAGTTCATGCTTCGCAACTTTTTCTATTAAGAGAGGGTATATGTTTCGTTAAAAATTCGAACAATATTTATCGTCAAAAACTCGACGTGACATCAAAATTTCGTTAAGTTGTTTCAATCATTTTCATGTGGTATACATGTCACATGAGTGACTTAACATACATGTCACTTATAGTTTAATATAATAGATATTTTATATCTTGATCTTGCTTATGAATTATATGAAGTTCATGTCTAAAACTTCGCACTTTTAACTATCTAAATATGATAGTAAAATTATTATTATTTTCACTTTTTCAGTTCATTTTAGCATACATCTAAATTAAAATTTCATATTTAAGCTACCGGGCACACTAATTCATATATACAAAAATGTCAATTGGGCACCACAAACTAGAACATAAAAATGTCAAGTTACATCCAATCAAGACTTTCAAGTTGGATAGACCAAAGAGATATCTGATATTCTCTCTCCCTTAAATTTCTCAAGAAAGTATCTCACTTATATTTCTTATAGAATCAATTTTCTGCATTGAGGTGAGGAGAAGGAATTACTCATCAATATTTATGTACCTATGGCAAAATGGCACATAATAAAATTGGGAATCGGAGAGAAAGATGTAGCTCCAAAATAGTCTATTGTAGTTTGCCCCCTCTCACCTTCCCATGCTCGAAAATGTAGGGTAAGTTTCCACATACCCACTTGTCCTAGAGTAAGCTAGGAATATTAATTACTTCAATTTTAATTATGATGATTTGGATATAGGTTAATTGAGATCGAAATGTGAAAAAAAATTTTATTCTCATGATCAGGTCATTGAAAAGAATTGAACTGTGTAAAAAAAATATCAATTTACGACAACGGTTTATGGGTATCATCATGAGCTGATGTTGGATCGCGTAGTGGATTTTCGGGAAACTTTATAATTCGCCAACAATCGAAAATGCAATTTTTGAAATTTGTACATGAACTTTATCTTCTTCATAAGATTAGGGTCGAAAATGTCATTCATGTCAAACTACGAGTGATATGTATGTTGAGTCACCATGTGACTTGTAGGCTATATGGATGTGGCCTAGGACGATTTAAGCCGAATTTTGATGACACGTGAGCTATTTTGATTGTAAGTATGACTTTGTTAGAAGTAGGGTTGGCAATTTAGATCCGATCCGCGGATATATCCGATCCGGTAGATCGGATTCGGATCGAAAAGTCCGTCGGATCGGATACGGATATAGAAAATTATTATCCGAAAGATCCGATCATCGATATATTATTATATTAACATAAATATAAATATAATATCATTAATATTATTATTTTATCAATAAATCCAAAACACAATACACATAACTCATTAAATAAAGTCTAATTTTCAGTCAATTTAATTAAAGTAAAGTAAAAAATAATTAAAAAAGTCTTAAAAACAAAAAATATTTGTGTACATTTGACATTTTATATTGATTAAATTTAATATTTTTGAAATTCGGATCGGATCGGATTTTTATTTTTTTTGTGCGGATCGGATTCGGATACTAGTTGTGAATATCCGATCGGATCGGATAATAACGTCCGGATTTTTTTCGATCGGATCGGATAAAAAAATTAAGGGAATATCCGATCCGATCCATTCCATTGCCAACCATAGTTAGAAGTTTAACAGGTAGCATACCCTACTTGGTAAAAAAATTTCTAGATACCAACTCATTAGCTAAAGTCAATTTGCGGTTCCAAAAACGAAATTATCCGATTTACTTACATGTATCAATAGGTAATTAAATAATACTAGTCGAGGTCCCATCCATCTGGACATGAGTGGTTTGCTTTTTAAAATTATAATAAAAATCTTCTATTTGTTTCGATTAAACTTTTCTATCAAACGAATAAATTATGTGCATGGAGAAATTTTAACATCGTATTGAAGCTTATGATAATATTTGCACTAAAATTTTGTGCAAAATACACGATTAATATATCTCGACGACATCCATAAGTTTGATATTAGGAATATTTTTCTTAATCAAGTCTATTCTAATTAGGAATCATATGTTACTTTATAATTATATTCCTCTTGTATTTTGGTCTCTATACAAACAATAAGTCAAATTGTAAGTATTTGTGAGCTTATGAGTTTTCTTACTTGAAGGACAAGTAATAAAAATTTTACAATCTAATAACAAAATAGGATTAAAGGTTAAAAATTTATATTGATTGACTAAATATTTTTTGTTCCTAAAATAGGATTCAATGGAAGTACTATAAATATTCCAAAATAGATTAAACCTTTCAATGTTTCCACAATAGTTGTCAATTACAATCATACTCGACGTAATATTAAATATAACGTAGGCTTAGTTCAATCCCATATGTATAAAGAATTTGAACCTTTTCCTCAATCCATACAACTAAGATCTGTATCTTTCTTCAATCCTCTCATATTTATGAATTTTCTAATCATTATACAATCTTCTTTTTCCTTGTACATAGAGAAAAAATAAGTAAGTATTTAAAAATAAAAACCATAATAAATAAAACTCAATTAGATCAATGAGATAATTTAAAAAAATTAAAAATTAAATCAATGAGATAATTAAGTTTATAACATAAATAATGATTAAAAAAAATCACTCCAAATTCTCAAGAATAAAGTTAAGTAATTTCATTATCTTTTTTGGCTTGACTATTTTCCTTATTTTTTCATTCCACGACATGCCCAATAATATTGTATTTTTAAGAGATTTATAGGATTATAAGCAAAAACAAAGAAAACTAAATATAAAAG